>JAJJMA010194969.1:0-14016 GCA_023529015.1 Papaver nudicaule | reverse complement strand
GTAGAAAAATCAGATGGGAAAGAACATAGAAAAAACCCATGTCAATTGATCTTACAACAACACTTTCTTCCTATGCAGAAACGTCAACATAATCAATGGAAATTCAAATAAAAAACATGAATTAATCAAGATTTTAATTTTAATTTCATTTGAACACTAACCTTATTTTGGAACATGATTTATTTGTAGCCTTCTTCTTTCTTTAAACTGTATTCCGTAACCCATCTCTAAAAAGTTTTTCATCTGCTTTAAAGTTGTATCAGAGAGAGAAAGGGAGAGGAAGAAAACCGAGAGGATTTGGAATTTGAAACAACTTTTTCTTGAGATTGAGACCTAAAATTGAATTTGAATTTGAATTTGAATTTGTTTTTGAAAGTCGAAACTGATGCAGTATATAGAAATTTGAACCCAACTTAGCAATGGATATTGACGAATCTGGCCTCAAAGTGTTTTTTTGTTAGCACATTTGTAAGGGTAGGTTGTCGTAAAAAGACCCTATTTGGCCTCTTTGCTTTATAAATAGTAGAGATAGAAATCATTTTTCGTAAATTGGTAGTTAAAAAATACATAAATCTGCAGATCCACGTGATGCACCAGAAAAATATTCCCGAAAAATCTTTTCGGGACCCACTTGCTCATAATCAAAGCAGATGAAACCGGGTCCCACCACACACGCGACGACCGAGATATACCTTTGGCCCCTCAATCAGTGTGGTTAGATTGTAAATAACATCGAACAAGATGTATAAATCCGTCATTATGTTCTGTACGTATGTTTTTCTTTTGGGATATTACAGCAGCCTGGTTTGGGGGTAAGATATTTTTGAATTTAACTTAAGAGTGATCCTCAGGGTGTTGTTTGTGATGTTATCTTCTTTAAGCTAAGACCGTTGGATTGATCTCTTGCATATACTGGAGATTGGAGAGACGACGTAATACGTAGACTTCCTTAGAGGACTGTATTAAGTCATCTCTACTCCTGTACTCCAGCTTTGAACAGATTTTTACGATACGGACGTGGGGTCTCTGGAATGGCAGGGGGAAATAGAAAATGCTAAGACCAAGGGTTGATCATCTTTTCCTTGCTTACTCACCTTGAGATCATCTCCAACGGTGGGTGGAAAAATTCTTATGTGGAGGTCTTATTTAGACCTTTATTTTGTTTTGAAAGGTTTATGTGGGTTAACCTTAAAACTAGTAAACTATCTCCAACAGTAGATGTTATAACTTTTAGGATATCTTATGTGGATAAGATCTTAACCATTTAATTTAATTTAAATTAATTATTAAAGAAAAATAAAATAAAATTGAGGGTCTTCCCGAAATTCTAGTTAAGACTTTCTCTAACACCTTTTGTAGTCCATGTCATCAGTCCTAAACTCAAAACTCCCACTATTGGAGATTGATTTTCAAGAATATTAGGTCTTAGATCTTACGTGGCAATAAAAATTAAGACCTCCACCCACTGTTGGAGATGCTCTGAGTTAATTTCCTTCCTAGCTCTGGTTGGATCAGTTAACTAATTTGTACCCTAGTTCAGACGCTTAGTCTTATGGTGTCACTACATTGGACATCCACATCAGATAGCAGGGTAGAGACGTTCTTATGGCATTGGGAGATTGGACGTCAAGGCGCTGAACGGTTCACCGTTATTCGAATATTCTAAAAAGCGCTGAATGGTTCAGCGCCACAAAATTCTACTACTAAAAATCGACAGGAGAACCATTTTCCCCAATTTCTCTTCTCATTCTCTTCTTCTTCACCCAAATGAGCGGATTTAAATTTCAACGTAATCCTTTAAGTTATTAATGATTTTTTTTTTAAAAATATGGTGCAACTTATCTTTGTTTGTAGAACATAGTTTGAAGTTCATAGATGATGATCACTTACTAGTTTTTCTTATTTTATTTTTTTTCTAAAATAGTTCTTTTACATATGGTGCAACTTGTATTTGTGTTTTGATTTTTTGGTATGAAATTTGGTCATTTTTGCATAACCGGTGTCCGTAGATTGGTGTGAGAAAACATAGTTAGAAACACAATATATTCCCGAAGGTGTAAACGGGGTGTATAAAAAAAAGGCCAAACTCGGAAAAGTTATTTAACGCTGAACCGTTCAGCGCTGAAGGAAAACGATGAACTATTCCGCACTTAGCACATCAATCTTGCTACTACTTAGGCTACTAGCATCTGCTAGGAGAGAGAAGTAGTAGAGGTGGAAAAGACCACGCTTTTGCTGGATCTAGTATACTAGATTGGAACCATAAGACTAAGCCTAATCCTGGAATACAATAACAAATACGTACAAATGCCATGAACATAGTAAATTGAAGGATTTCTAGTGTATGTATGGCAAGGCACATAAAAAGGAAGATTAGATTGGGTCCTCATTAAATTTGTAAGGGTCTCGATATTTTCTTCCATCCACCAAGAATTACTAAGGGATGTCGTAAAGTATTTGAAACCTTATTTTGTTAACATTTAAATTTCCTAATTAATCTATTTTGTTAAGAGTTTTGTTAATCGTATTTTTCTTCCATCACCACCACCGTAAATCATCACTGCTACGGGTAACATTGCCACTGCCACCGCCACCTCTACCGCCACTGCCAACTCCATTAACTTCACATCTTTTGTTGATTAAGAGTCAACATAATTGCTTGTGGCTTGCTTTCTTGATCCAATGATTTTGAGAATTACACAGTGACGAACTGATATACTACATTCTTGTCGACGAGATGACCTAGCTTTGCTCCTTCAATTTCACCATTAGAAGTACGTTTTGTCCATGAGAAAAATCTTCAAATAAGGCTAAATGGAATTTTTCTTGAATAAGATTGAATGGGTTTGTAGAGTGGAGTCTACTGATTGTAGATTTGCCATCAAAACTCATTTGACATTCTGATTTTGAGAGAAATTTTTTGTTTTTGTTAAAGAAGAAAACCCCAACTCACAAAAAATTGATTTTTGTTCCCATCAACGAATCAAATTTGTTTTCTACATAAACTCATGAATCCTAGATTTTCTACTGCATCTAATTAAACCTCAATCTTTACTGTTATTGTGAAACGCAAATCAAAATCCAAATTACATGGAAAAGCTATGCGGATTTATTAAATTCATCCTGCCAATTAGTAACAAGTTTAGAATAATTAGTTTTATCAATTTTTGTTTCTCTTCCATGATTATCAGCAATCATCACGTTTAAAATATCAAATACCTAATCCTTGATGAAATCATTTTTATCATGATGCACTCCTCGAACCCCTTTCCTGTCTTCCAATCCCAATTCATGAATTCATTTAGAACTCCAACTCTAAGAAGCTTCTCTTTTGTTATTAGTGCGAAAAAAAGCAGGGGTACCGAAATACTACAACTTTTCGTTTGGGATCGTGAGTCTTACGATAAGATATGGACGATCTAAAAAATGAATATCCAAATCTGATAACCGGAGTCGGATCACAAGTGATCGGTCCAATACAAGACAAGGCTTGGCAAATCCCCTGGATGGATTATGGACCAACTCGACGGTTATGAATAACGTACTTCTTGTTTATGATTTAGTTATATAATCAGAGAATATAATGCGGAAAGTAAAGCACACAGAGATTTTTTTAACGAGGAAACTACGACTTGTAGAAAAACCTCGGGACCTCGTCCAGATTGAACACCGCACAGTACAAACTGTCTACAAACACTAGCCTACTATCTGACTTCGGTCTGAGATGTAGCAGAGACCAATTCTAGCCCTCCAAGCGAACTGGCTACTGTCGCACTCCTTACGTCTCTAGACCCCCCACAGATCGTCACGCACTTGATTTCCCTAGCTGACATCCTTTACAGGCCTAGTGTCATGTACCTGACTTGAGTTGAGTATGGTTTTGGGTATCCCTTATCGTCTTTAGTGGGTTAGCATTATCACCTTCATTGTATTCGTTAGTTTGTTGTGGGCGCAGCCTCTATCTGTTTGACACGCGTCATGTCGTGTCTGGTGTGAGGTTGTTGGCGTCAGTATTTATCTCCCGTGTAGTTGGTTGAGAAACCCATCCAGATATTTTGATTGTTCTTGCTTTTGGCTTAAGCCATAGCTTATCTGTATTTTCATTTCTTTAAATTCGTTTTATCAAACTGTCAATTTATTTTATCAAATTGTTCTTAAATTTATGTTTAATTTCTTAAATCAGTTCATTTCCTTGTTACAAAGTGGTAATTGGTAGTCATACCATTACAATTGGTATCAGATTCAGCTACATCCATGGGAGGAGCTATTAAGAGCGCAACTGAAAAGGAATTGGAGAATCGTGCTAAATCTCTGGAAATCAATTTGTAGACGTTAGTACTAAACTAGATGGTATCGGTAACAAATTGGATCAGTATTTCAAGGATTCTGAAGAAAAAGAAACCAGAAGAAATCTGGTCAATACCGAGCTGATGGAAGGATTAATGAAGAAATACGCAATCATTTTTGATGAATCTGTTAAAGAGGGTCAAACTAAGCTTGACGAAACGGCGAAAGCTAATCAGCTCAAGCTTGATGAGGCGATTTTGACCAGCGTGAAAGCTTTACAGAAGCAAATCAGTGATGCTCAAAAGCTTTTTCCCCAACAGTCAGGTAGTTTTGCTTCTTCTTCTAACTCTGGTTTCCAATTTTCTGGTAGTCCTTCTTATATTCTATCGAATAGAGACCATACCCAAGCTGTGAAGTTGGAATTTCCGAGATTCAATGGTGAAAATCCTCGTAGTTGGGTTCAGAAATGTGACAGATACTTTTAGATTCGTCAGATAGATGAACAGCAGAAGGTAATATTTGCTTCTATTCATTTGGACGGTAAAGCTGATCAGTGGTTCAATCATTTCCGTATGGGTAAGGATCTTATGACCTGGAATTTTTTTTCTGATAATATATGTGCTCCTTTTGAGAATCCTGCACAAGATAATTTTATTGGATATTTTAATAAGTTGTCTCAAGTGGACTCTGTGGAGGAGTATCTAGAGCAGTTTGAGACCTTAAAATCATTTATGCTCATGAGCAATCCTTCTCTGTCAGAGAATTATTTTGTTAAGAGTTTTATCAGTGGTCTGAAGGAAGAGATTAGAACACAAGTGTTAATGCATAATCCCACTACCCTGGCCCATACTTATGCTCTTGCTAGGATGCAAGAAACTATGATTCTGCAGAATAAACACACCAAACCAAGTTATCGATCTTTTACTAATAATTTTCATACCACTAGACCTCAATCTACTACAACTTTTCCACCACCTCCACTTCACAATTCTTATACACCTAACCCTGCCCAAAAACAATTCACTACTAGCTCCAGAATCAGTCCACCATCCCTTCCAATAAAGAAAATTAGTCATGAGCAAATGGACTTAAGAAGAGCAAAAGGTTTATGCTACTATTGTGATGAGGCTTTTGTTAAAGGCCATGTGTGTAAGAAGAAGACTCTATACATGGTTGTAGGAGAACTACTTGACTCAGAAGAGACTGAAGGTTCTGAAGAGAATTTCCAAGAGGTTGTGAACTCTCCAGTGGAGTCTGACATGGAAGTTTCCTTGCATGCTCTTACTGGTATTGTGTCAGCTGAAACATTGAGAATACCAGGGATTCTCAGGAAAAAAAGCCATTTCTGTACTTATTGATACTGGTAACACTCACAGCTTTATTGATACTGAGTTAGCTACTTCTCTTCAGTGTCCTATACAACCTACTCCGTATTTATTGGTTACTGTTGCTAATGGAGAGAAAACCATAAGTACTGGGTTATGTAGACAATTGAGGTGGACTATGCAGGGCTACAATTTTTGTGAAGATCTCAGGTTATTGCCTCTTGGTGGATGTGACATGGTGCTTGGTGCTGACTGGCTAAGGAAATTAGGTGACATTAATTTCTCTAAACTGCTCATTTCTTTTCATTATGATGGTCAACCTATTACTCTCACTGGTGCTTCTAGTAACCCTTCTCTTTTATCTATGGCAAGTACTGCTATGAAAGAATTTTTTAAGAAGCACACCTATGGCATTGTTGGTCAACTTTTCTCTGTGTCTGCTTCAACACAACCTCAACCCATTTCTCATGTCATCTCTCAGTTATTGAATAAATATGCTGATGTTTTCTCTGAGCCAAACAGTTTGCCACCTTAAAGAAGCCTTGACCACAAAATTGTTCTGAAACCTAACTCTGAAACACCAAATATGAGACCTTACAAATGTCCATATATTCAAAAGTTTGTCATAGAGAAGTTGGTTTCTGAAATGCTTTCTTCTGGCATTATACAACCTAGTCATAGTCCTTTTGCTTCTCCTATCTTACTGGTCAAGAAAAAAGACAATACATGGAGATTTTGTGTTGACTATAGAAGGTTAAACAACATCACAGTTAAGGATAAATTTCCAATCCCCATTATTGATGAGTTGTTGGATGAGTTACATGGAGCTCAATATTTTTCCAAGCTGGATCTCAGATCAGGTTATCATCAAATTAGAGTGTATGCTCCTGATATTCCCAAAACTGCATTCAGGACTCATCAAGGTCATTATGAATTCAGGGTTATGCCTTTTGGTCTTACTAATGCACCTGCTACCTTCCAAGCCTTAATGAATGAAGTTTTTCAACCATTTTTGAGGAAATTTGTGTTGGTATTCTTTGATGACATTTTGGTTTATAGTGCTACTTTACAAGCTCATCTTCTTCATCTAGAAGCTACTCTCAAGCTTCTGCAACAACATCAGCTTTTTGCCAAGATATCTAAATGTTGTTTTGGCCAACAGGAGTTGGAGTATTTAGGCCACATTATTACAGCTCAAGGGGTGGTAGTTGATCCTGCTAAAATCGAGTGTATGGTTAATTGGCCTGTGCCTAAAACTATTAAGGAGCTCAGGGGTTTTTTGGGTCTTACTGGTTATTATAGAAAATTTGTTAAGGGCTATGGTATGATCAGTAAACCTCTCACTGATCTGTTGAAGAAAAATGCCTTTGAGTGGTCTTCTACAGCAACTCAGGCTTTTCAGCAACTCAAAAAGGCAATGACCACAACACCAGTACTAGCATTGCCAGATTTTTCTCTCCCATTTGTTATTGAAACTGATGCTTCAGGCACTGGTAGTGGGGATGTTTTAATGCAACAGAATAGAGCAATTGCATTTTTCAGCAAGCCTTTAGGACCAAAAGCTAGAAGCTTATCTACTTATGAAAGAGAACTTATGGCTATTGTTCAGTCAGTCACTAGATGGAGGAATTACTTACAAGGTCACCATTTCATCATCAGAACTGACCATCAAAGCATCAAATTCTTCTTGGACCAAATAATTACAACTGGTCTTCAACAGAAATGGTTAAACTACTAGGTTTTGATTATGAGATCAGCTACAAGAAAAGAGTATAAAACAAAGTGGCTGATGCCCTTTCTAGAAGAGCTCATTATGCAGGGTCATGTAGTCAGATTGTTGTTTCTGGTCCTTCTTGGATTCATGATATTATTGACAGTTACCCTCATGATGGTACTGCACAACAACTTATTACTCAGTTCTCTGTAAGGGATGCTGATGTTCCTCATTTTTCATATAGTGGTGGTATTATCAGATACAAGAATAGACTATATGTGGGAAAATATGCAAACATCATAACTCACATTATGCAGTCCCTTCACTCTTCTGCTCTGGGAGGTCATTCAGGTATTCAGGCATCCTATGTTAAAGCAAAAACTTACTTTTATTGGCCAGGCATGAAAAAAGATATCACACTCTTTGTTGCTCAATGTGATGTATGTCAGAGAAATAAAGGGGAGTTATCACACCCTGCTGGGTTGCTTCAGCCATTACCAGTCCCTACACATCCTTGGCAACACATATCAATGGATTTCATTGAAGGTTTACCCATTAGTGACAGGAAATCCATTGTGTTGGTGGTGGTGGATCGCCTGACAAAATATGCTCATTTTATCAGTATGCATCACCCCTATATAGCTGCAACTGTTGCTACTGAATTCATCAGTCACATATTCAAACTTCATGGGTTACCAGCTTCCATCACTTCTGACAGAGACAGAGTTTTCACTAGTCTTTTCTGGCAAGACCTTTTCAAAGCTTTGAGAACTGAATTGAAGCTTAGTACTGCTTATCACCCTCAAACTGATGGTCAAACTGAGAGAGTTAACTCTTGCTTGGAAACTTATTTGAGGTGTGTAATTGGGCATAAACCTAAACAATGGGTTAAATGGTTGCCATTGGCAGAATGGTGGTACAACAACAACTACCACACTAGCCTCAAAATGACACATTTCAGAGCACTCTATGGTTATTCTCCACCTCATTTGGCTTTTCCTTGCAATTCCACCTCCACTGTTGCAGCAGTTGAAGAGTACATTTAAGAAAGGGATGTTATGTTAGATTTATTGAAAGAAAACTTGCTGAAGGCACACGAAAGAATGAAGTGGTTTGCTGACTTAAAGAGAACTGACAAAGAATTTCAAGTGGGAGATCTGGTCTACCTTAAGCTGCAACCTTACAGGCAAGCTTCTGTCTCACTAAGAAAGAACTTCAAGTTATCAGCCAAGTATTATGGACCCTTTCCAGTTATTCAGAGGATAGGAGCTGTGGCTTATAAACTGCAACTTCCTGACACTGCTAGGATTCATCCTGTTTTTCATGTATCTCAATTGAAAAAAAAGATTGGCAATGCAGCTATTCCTTCTCCAACATTACCCATAGTTGATCATACAGGGCAGATTGTGGTGGAACCTGCAACAGTGCTAGAGACTAGAGTGATTGACAGAAATGGGCAACAGGTTGAACAGCTGTTGGTGCAGTTGACTAACTCTACTCCTGAGAATGCTACATGGGAGGATACCTTACACATTAAAGCTCATTTCAAAGATTTTCTTCCTTGAGGACAAGGAAAATTTTGAGGGGGAGGTATTGTCATGTACCTGACTTGAGTTGAGTATGGTTTTGGGTAGCCCTTATCGTCTTTAGTGGGTTAGCGTTATCACCTTCATTGTATTCGTTAGTTTGTTGTGGGCGCAGCCTCTATCTGTTTGACACGCGTCCTGTCGTGTCTGGTGTGAGGTTGTTGGCGTCCGTATTTATCTCCCGTGTAGTTGGTTGAGAAACCCATCCAGATATTTTGATTGTTCTTGCTTTTGGCTTAAGCCATAGCTTATCTGTATTTTCATTTCTTTAAATTCGTTTTATCAAACTGTCAATTTATTTTATCAAATTGTTCTTCAATTTATGTTTAATTTCTTAAATCAGTTCATTTCCTTGTTACAAAGTAGGTAATTGGTAGTCATACCATTACACCTAGGAGTTGCTTTAACCGATGATGTAGGAGCATAAATCTGCCGAGACACGTGTCGGCATCTCGAGAACTAGGACGAAGGATAAAACAAGGAGGTACAACCGACGAAAACCTGGGAATCTCGTACAGTGATGAGTAGTCCCTATCATGGAATCGAGAAGAACGTAGAGTGGAAGACAGCTGGAATAGGCCCCGAGGAGGTTATCTCGGGAGGAACTAAACGGGGAAGCTCTGCTCTCGGAAGCAACTCGGAAGAATCACCGACTTACTCGACAACATCTGACATCCACGATTGAATGCGTTGTCCTATTCGCTGTAATCTACTACCCGGCAAAGTCTATATAAGGCGAGATTGAGCTCATTTGTAAGGGTTGGGTTTTTTGTTAAGCTACGGTTGTCGTTGGTAAACAAGTCTAGGTTAGTAGTTTGTATCTTTCATGCTATATGTATTTTCCACTATTGTATGAATAAAAACCTAGTGCATCGTTCTTAGGCTTTATTTCAGTTTTCATTTACATGGCTCGATTAGTCCTCTCATGTGGTATTCTCGCTATAGAGATACCCATAATCCAATGGTTTCGATGATTCTCCAAATGGCTGTGGAGTACAAAGTCCCTAAGCAGATTTCATACACACACAGCTGTTATAGGCTTGTGTCAATAATTTCGTCTTTGCAATCTCAATTATCAACTGTATGTTTGAACTGTCCTCTATCAGTTTGACATACACAAAGTGACTTCCTTCGGATTGCTCCAGGTCATACGGAAATCTACTTACAAGCGGGGGATGACAAGTAAACCGAGTAAACTATGCCCAACTTGTATCTACCTCAGTTGTAAAAGAAGAATCACTTAAGAAACTTATACAACTGGAGCTAACTAGGTCTTACAACACCAAGTGCAGCCGTGCGTTGCTTCCTTTCAACCCTGTGTGTAACGTATCAGTTCTTGAATGGCCTTATATCAGAAGAGAAGGACCGTAAAATAGACAAAAATGTGATTCGGTTACCAAGGTTGCAGGTTAATCCGATTTCAACCACTAAGGTCTCAATCTCCTACCTGTGCGTCCCAACTCTCAAGAGAAGTCTTTATAGTCGTTAGGTAATTCCCCAGAGGAACTGCTACCTAATAGAGGATGACTATACCACAACAAGCTTTCACCGAAGTGAAAAGAGTTTACGATCAATTACACAGAGAAACTTCACGTATGCTTGATGCTTGTGGTTTTTCGTCCTGAAACTCTCTATTTATAGCACTCAATAAGATAGGTTGCTTAGGAATAAAGGAACTAGTTACATGTCCTACAATTTAGGAACCCTAACTTGCAAACCAAGTAAATAGAGATTTATCTCAATTGGAAATCATTAAACATTTATCTGCCAAGTGTTTTGTTAGCTCAAAAACACTTCAAGATAGAAATCCAACAGACCAGAGATAATTTTCATCTTACTGACTCATTGAGATTCGCTAGATGGACCACATAGATATATTCGTGACAACCAAGTCCAACTAAGAGATAAAGGAGTCAGAGTTTAACCCGTGTGAAAATTCCAGAGAATATTCACCTTGGACGGTTCGTGAACCGCCCTTCTGAATTACAACACAATACATCGAATCTGAGGTTCACGTACATTTACGTGTACAAATTGATGTTTTGGAACTGAGGAGTAAAATCCGGAGTCACTTTTCAAGAACTGGTTCGTGAACCGCCGTTACTCAGAATTAGGGTTTAACTGGATCCCTGGAGTACTTAGACGTGTTAGACGCCCTCAGCTATAATCCACTGGACTCTTGCTCAAGAGAGCTCCTTTAGATTCACCCATATCCAACAAGTGATTTGCAAGCAAACCATTGCAATGGACAAATGGTATCGAATCTATCTCATGCATTCTTGTAAACTTAGTATTTGCGGGAACAAATACCAACATAACACATGGTCATGTAGACAAGAACACGATCTCAATCGCTATTAACATCACTACTAAAGTAGCCGACTATTTCGAAAGATAGAGAAAGTAAAATAGAAGAATTTCCATAAAAGTCATAACTCCTACTAACCTTTTGTCGATGAAGAATAATTGGTGTCTTCTTTGTCTTCGTCTTCAAGGTCTCTACTACTTTGTCTATATTCCAATTCCGAAATCTAAACTCTAGTAGGCTAAATCAAGATTGTGTTTTGACACTTAAAACTGACAACTAGCTCGACATACCAACGCTAGTGGGTTTGACCGGACAATGCCCTAACATACTGAATCATATTTCGTGAGTATAGTTTTAGAGAAATAATAAGAGAACACTGTAAAACACTAAAACAAAGAAAAGAAAAATCAGTAGAAGATAAGTAGTTTCGAAAGATGGAGACTTTCATTTTCTATGTATTTTTTAAGGGGTACTCTCTTACTTATTTTGATTTTTTTTAAGGACCCTCTAAAAATGATGAGACCCGATCTAATCTTCATAAAAAGTTACTGGGCCTCTTGGCCATCTCGATCATGGCCCGTGACCCATGTTCAATCCAAAGAGGCTTCTTTGCAAAGGTTATGGTTAAGTTGAGTTTTGTCGAAAAACGGTGTAACTAACTATGAATTTTGAATCATTTTTTTTAAAACGGAAAAAGGACAAATTTAAATTAAAAGACAGCAGCCGCAAAGATGTGACTACTAATATCAAAAGAAATACAACATGACTATGTGTAGCTCATGCAATAAGGTATTCCAATTACAAAGAATAATCCTTAAAAATTGTATTTATTGTATCAGCTATCATGATTAAGAGGTTGTATTGGACAATTTTCAACCAGAAAGAAGCTTTAGACAAAGAAAATTTATTCTGTTTTTATGATTAAGGTAAAGCTCAAAATATTACTCCTTATGCCCTACATTAGTTGAATTTTAATTTAAAAAAATTCTCCCACAATTGTTGAGATATTTCAAATGTGTAAGCACACTTCTAAAATTACCCTTTTATTGATTATTGTTATTAAATAATGGTAGAAGAAATATGTATAATTTCAATCTTAATGATGCTCTGTGAATCAGAGTAATTGAACTAACACTAATCTTCTGATTCTCCACCCAGTTCTTCATTTTCACCTCCCCTTCCATGAATCTAAGGGTGTTTTTGAATGGAGATTTCTACTAATTGTTGATGCAGGGAACTTGAGAGACTAATTTCATCCCTGTGACATTCTACCACCGCACAAACACCGCACAACCGGTCAGTTAATCACTACCTGCAACTACCATACCCAACATCAACTGTTCACAAATTATGGATGGTGAAAGAGTCTGTGAAGATGAAGCGGAAGATGATTCGGAGAACCTCTTCAATTAACTAACCTAAATATTCTTCACCACGTCAATTCCCCTTCAAATCCCCTGTTTCACTTTCAATATTTGAACCTTTTGACGGAATTCCAACTGTGGTTTTTCGAATTCCTGAGATCCAACAAAAGTGTTCTCCAGCTTAACATAAGATCTTCGTTCTTCGAGAGAAGAGGGCATGTTATCTACCTGTTTACAGTCGATTTTCTCGATCTTGATGGCTTGGTCCTTACCTATATAAGGTTTGTTTGTTTATTACTTCAACCATAGAAGCATCACCTTCACTTCTTAAACAAACTCTGGATCTGGATCCACCTTATTGACCAACCATCCAAGCGTTTTCTACGCAAAAACAACTGCTTTTTTCTCTACCAAAATTTAATCAAGCTTACCTCGTTTTTGTCTGTGGTTATTGTAATTGAGTTTAACATTATTTCTTCCACTGCCACATGGAGGATAATAACTCCCTCGCCGCCTTTTCAAGCTCTTCATCTTAGTCTGATGACTATTAAGATTCAACATCAACAGCTCCAAGATTGGATTTTTGGAAGACATATAAACAACACCTTTTCACTTTACGAATTTCAGGTGGTTTCTTCCTAGTAACCGTTTCAATCACCTCCGATCTGACTCGGTTCATGTTGAACGTTCTCACCGGTAATCTTCACCCCCAGACAATTTCTAACATGGTTGGGTCCACCACTGCCACACGGATAGGTTCGAAACTTCTAAACTGGGCACGTGGGTTATGAATTCAGTCTTCCCTTCAAGTCCTTAACCTATCTAGGTTTAGCTTAGGGTGGACGTTTTTTGGTGGACCAAGTTTAATATCAACGGCTAACTACTGGGCTTGGTCATTTGATTTGTGGGCTTTCTTTCACGGGTTTGGCAACGGGTTCTTATGTTTTGTTTGGCTTATGATAGCGGGGATCCAATCACTGTGCTTGGTTGGGATGTATCACTTCATACACGACAACAATTGGTTTTTAATTGGGATTCCTTTACCACTACTTTTTGGTGAAGGTGTGCACAGGTTATTCCTTGCCTGTGAATTATACTGTCTTTCAGATCATTCTTATGAATGGTCAGCATGGCATTTCGGTTTTTGGTGTTGGTCTTTTCAAGCGAGCTCATGTTCATGGACTTCTGCATGCAACCCTCTCAACTACTTTACGCATGAATCTAATTTTCCAGGGATACAGTCCTGTGCGGAATGTTCGGTGTTCCTTCTACTCGGAATTGTTTTATGTGTCTTGTGTGTTTTAGGGTCTATGTTAGAATTAGTATTTGCTTTCGTTTGTATTGTCTTGTCTGTTATTAGGTTTGTTTCTGGTCAAGAGTGTTTGTTCCTATTACATAGGTTTCGTATTCTTGAGTCCACAAGTATCGTACC
>JAJJMA010194954.1:0-10593 GCA_023529015.1 Papaver nudicaule | reverse complement strand
TTTATGTTCATATATATATATGCATATATATATATGGGGAGACTTGGAGGCGCCACAAGGTGTGGCGCCATGAAAGATTGGTGGCGCCACAGCGCCACCAGGGCATGGCTAGGGTTGGTGGCGCCATGCATATGGCGCCATGTACAGACCTGCTAATTTTTTTTTTATATATATTTTTTTACACGGCCTCGGCTTGGTTGAGGCCCGGCTATGGGTGGCGCCATAAATATGGCGCCATATGTGTTTACACATGTATGCATATTTTTAGAGTGGCTTCGTCATTGATCGAAGTCAAGTTGGCGGCGCCATGGCTATGGCACCGCACGCATGCATGCATTTCTTGTGCATGTGCTCTGCTAAGTACTTATGCCTAGGCATTTATGTAATTAGAAAATACGAGTACCGATGACTTACTCGAGTTCCGTTTGTATGTTGTAGAGGAAGCGAAGCAGTGGCATTATTCCCGCGCTCCCTGTTACTGCTGCGCCTAGTTCTGAGGACAAGTTCTTTGATGCGTACAAATATATTGGCCAGAGGACCACTCCGCTTACTAATCGGGATAATCCAGGGGCTCGTTTTGCTCCAAGGTATAATAGCAGGACTAAGTTCCCGTCTCCAGTCGTCACGCCTGGTGAGATCAACAGGTTCTCCTTGGAACGAGGCGACTATGAAGCTTCCTCTGTCGACTTCCGCGGTCCGAGAGCTCCCTTGGATCAGTGGATCCCTTGGTTAGAATCCATGTTGAACGACAAGAAGGTGTATGATATCTTGGAAGGCGTCGGGGTTGCACATGCATTGAAAGCATCTGGGAAGTTGACAGTGCATGCCGATGTCGACGATGTTGTGGCATTCGCTTCTCGCTGGTGTAGGTCTACGAACACCGCTGTTACAGGCTATGGAGAGGTCACCATTTCCTTGGAGGCGGTATCATCTTTGTATCATCTTCCAGTGCTCGGTAGCCTCCCGCATGATCAACCGGGGTTTCTTCACGACGCTTTGATCGAGGAAATAGAGACGAAGATCAGTGAGCTTTATTTACTCAACGTTTCTGCCGATGAGAATTACACGAGGTGGATTTGTCACTGGTATTCGTCTGGAGGTAGAGTCGACGCTCTCAGCAATACCAAGATCATAGCTGCATTCCTCACGCTCTGGTTGTCACGAGATATATTCGAGGATGATCCTATTGGGACACTAAAGCCCTCCGTTGTTCCTTACGCGGTTTGGCTGGAGCGAGGGATGCCTTTGCCAATCGGGAGTCTGTTCCTTGGGTCCCAGTATGCACATCTAAGAGCTCTGGCTGAGAACATGTCGGGTTCTTCCACGGGTCGCGTTTCATCGTTCATCAACCTCCCCTTTCTCCAAGCTTTCTTGTGGGAACACTACGTGCATTATGCTCCGCAAGGGGGTCTTCCTTCAGATTCTTTGGAGTACGCCAGGATCATGTGGTGGAGTGACAAGTATCCCAAGGACTCAGCAAGGTTGATAGATTTTCTGGACAGAGGTGACTGTGTCTGCTTCCGTCCGTGGTGCAAGGTCTACGATGATAGAGTCTATCAATTCGAAATTGCAACTGAAGGTGACGAAGTCGTTTTGCACTCTGGGTCTCGGGGTCTTGATAACTTCGCTCACTACGGGCAGCAGGTGTTCATGTGCAGCAGCGTTTCCGGCTTCATCTTCGGCTTCTATCAGGGAATACTGGTGAGGCAGACATATAACATTGATAGAGCGACGCGATTTATGGGATTTGATCAGGACGTGCCTTTTGGACGTTCTCTCCCTCCACCTGGGGATGACTTGCGTACGTATTTAGACCCTACCCAGGATCCGGGGAGGAAAGTCGTCTTCTTGGTGGCCGGTAGGTTATCGAAGGTCACTCCTGAATATAACCTGTTCTGGGATCATACGTTGACGGTTCTGGGCAACTTTGTGAAGAAGCTGAATGCGAGCGATAGGCATACTTTTACTCTAACACCTCAGGTAGTCTCCTTTCTCAATGTTCATGTACATGCTTTGCTTTTTCTGCTTATCTTAACAAGATTCTTTCCCCTGGTGGCAGATGGCGCCTCCTTCGTTGATTCAACCTAAGAAGAAGATTAAATGCAACAGGATGGAATTACCTGAGGGTTGTTTCATTGCTCCTTCCCTTGCGGCGAGTTCGTGTCCCTTCCCCTCTCGAGTAAGTAACTTTTACTTCGTGGAAGTCCTTTGTCTTATACGGATATACACCCACTCTTCCTTGGTTGATCTTCCTCCTTTGTTTCTGTAGGGTTCAATACCGGAGGGGTGTGATGGTTCCACGGAGTCCCCAGTTGATGATGTGAGGGCTACGAAGGGGATAGATGATCCGATCGATGTGAGCCTTGAGATGCGGAAGGAGGTAGACATCGATGTGAGTCCCGAGGTGCGGAGGGAGGTGGACGAGCTGACTCGTGCCGATGTTGAGGTTTCTTCTCCCCTTCTTACCGAGGTCCATGACTGCACGCTTACTCAGGTGGAGCTCGTTGGGGTTTGTTGATCTTTTCTCTTTCAGGAACAGGGGGGCGAGAGCCGTGTCGATGCCGTCTCGGAGAACGCGGAGTTGTTAGAGAGTGAGGGTGACTTGGAAGACAACGCGAATACCTCTGGAGCTCTCGACGAAATTGTTCCTGATGATCCAGGAACGCCCATTCTTCAGGAACAGACTTCCGAAGACGACGTGGGTACCAGTCCTCCCGCGGTTACCGAGGAAGTCGTTTCTGATTCTGTGGAGGCGGCTACCGGTGGTGCGGACGTGGAGTCTCCTTATCCTGGTGCTGGGGCGGCCTTTCCTTCGTCCGTTAGTCGAGTTCGATCCGGGTACGTCTTGGTGGGTAATTTCCCAGTAGCAAGTAAGTACGAGACATTGTACACTAGTATTTGGAGGAGGTTCGGCCACATTGCCCATGAGAGGGAGCAGAGGTTGCTCTCCGAGTCTATAGTTGATGTTCTGCTGTCGAGGGTGTCCGAGATGGTTGTCCAATCTATCAATTCCGCAGATCCGCTTGATGTCCAAGATTGGGAGGATTCCATCGTCGTAGTTGAGTCTAAGGGTTTCAATGTGGCCTGGTTGCGAGATAGGTTCGAAGAGGCTAAGGCTCAAGGGTCTCTGGAGATCCTCCAGGAGAAAGAGAAGAAGGTAGCAGAGTTGAAAGCTGAGCTGCAGAAGGAGGAAGAGGAGCTGGAACGACTAAGGCTGTCTTGCAAGGGTGGACCTAGCGGGGTCTTGAATGATATTCTCGATTAGGCGTGTTATTTTTTATTAGCGTGGGGTTCCTCCCCTTTTCTAGCTTTCGTAGGTATTTTCTGTTGGTTGGATTGGGTTATGTCTTTCAAGGGATATTGAAATAAAATGCTTTTCTTAATTAATTTTGCTAAAATGGAAATCCTATCTGCTAATTATGGAAACCCTATCTATTGCACGCTATGATGCGCCGCTTTGGAGGAATGAAAATACAATAAACAGAAGGCTTAGTGTCACCCTTCCTTAAGGTTTTTGGTGAAAACCTTACTAGACTGAATTCGATCCCATAGCCGGTATGGCGGGGGTTGAACCATGATCAGGAAAGAGTTCCTTCACCCTCTGGCTAAACCTTTCCATATATGTGTTCGCGTCCTCCCCAATCTCTTGTTTGAGGTCGAACAGCCCCGCGTATTCTCCGAAACCCGGGATGGTCTCTAGGGCTTCGAGTGGTATAAGGGATGAGTTCGCCTTCTCCTCGGATCTTGTCGCTGCGTAGCTTGTCACGCACAACTCCAGACTCCTGAAGGGCTTTGATGAAGATTCTGATAGCGGTGCCGATGTCTATCACGGGTTTTCCCGGGTTCTCCTTTCGGGTAGTGGCGAGTCCCCAGCGACTCGGTGCATGTGGGTTGTCAAATACAAGAGAGGTGGACGAAATACCTTCTTGGTTGAGGGGGCTTCCGTCGGTTTCCGCGGGCTCCGCGGGCGTGGTTACTGCTTCGTTGCTCTCCTGTACAAACCGTTTCATGAACTCCAGGGGGAGTGCCTCCTGGTTGTTGTAGATCCACGGGCGCCCCAGTACCATGTCGCTTTCGACTACTCCCTTGACAATGTGGAACTCCGCTATGGTTGGGATCGTGGCAATTTCGACGGGGAGGTCGATCCATCCGTAAGTCCGTACTTCGGCTCCGTCAGGGCCCTTGATGATGGTTGGGGCACGGACAGCTTGACTTCGTGGATATTGGCGGCTCTGAGAGTCTTAACTGAGATGATGTTCACCGGGGATCCTGGGTCGATGAGCGTCTTCGAGAATTCAGCATCAGATACTCGAGTGGTTGTGAGGAGTCCCCAGCCTTGTATCCCGGCTTGTGGCTCCTGTTTGGGTATCGTCTGGTTGTGGACTTCCTTGAAAGGTAGGCGCTGCCTTGCTACTACCATGTTGAGCGCCGTGAACATATCTTTCCGCTGTGGTTTCGAGAGACAAAGGGTCTCACACAGCTGGTACATTATCTCCTCTACCCTCTTATTCACTGGTTGTTCTGGGAGTGTGAATGCTCGAACGGGCAGAGGGTTTTGATATACTCCTTCATTCCCCAGGTGCAGTTCTCCAGACTCCACCTTGGCTTGAAAAATCCGCTTAAGGGTGAAGCAGTCCCTGGTAGAGTGAGTAGTAACTTGGTGGTAACGACAATACCTGGGGCTTGCAACTTCTTCAGCTGTAGGAGGTCGTTGACGTGTAGGAAGTGCGATTACTCCGTCCTGGATCCAAGTGTCTAGTATTTCAAGTACCTCCTCCATGGGGAACGGGTAATCCGGTACCTCTGATCTGGCCTTCTGCCTCCGCATCTCCGGTTGTTGTGGTCCTCCTTGGTTCGTGTTCTTGTTTGGAGTTTCTGGAGTCGAATTAGCGCGTTTCGGGTGTGCTACCTCGGTGACGCCTCCTTTTCTCTTCCCTCCTTCGCTGACTGCGCCCATGAATGGCAAGTTGTTGTTGTACTGCTTGTTAACCAGCCTCCTGTCACCACGAGTGGCACGAGTTTCTTCACTCCTGAGGGGTTTAGCTCTTTCCAGCAGAGCGGGTGCAGTGGTGGCGGATCTCTTTGCAGCTTCATGAAGTTCGGAGAAGGTCTGGAAGCGGAGGTTCTCCAAGAGGGCTCGATAAACAGGGATCATCCCGTTGATACAAAGCTCCACTAACTGCTGTTCCGTGACGTTCGGATCGTGGCAATCAAGGGCTTGAATTCAGAATCTTTTGACGTAGTCGTTCGGGTGTTCGCTAGGCCTCTGGAACATCCTTCCGAGGTCGGACAGCGTTATCTGCTCAGATACGAAGAAGTACTTGCGGTAGAATGCGCTCACCATCTCGCCCCAGGTCCCAATGCTGTTCGGAGCGAGATTGTTATACCAGGTGTAAGCTCTCCCAGTAAGAGACTTCGAAAATTCTTTGAGCCTCAAGACATGGTTGTACTCGTGTTCCTCTAGAGACTCCAGGAACCGTGAGATGTGTTCGCGTGCATTCCCTGTCCCATCATATAAGGAGAACGTGGGTGACATGTAGCCTTTGGGGAGGGCAATCCTCTGGACTTCGTGCGGGTACGGTGGCTGGTGTTGGTGAATGGGCGACATCACGTCTCTTTCCCGGTTTCGTAGCAGCTTTTCCAAGTCGTCTGCCGTGACATAGCGGGAAGGTTGTCCTCGAGGATCTTCCGGGAGAGAAGGTGCTTCGTCATCGCGGATGTGGATAACCGTTGAGCAAGCACCTGTGGTAGCGGCTTCGGGGGTCTCCTTGATTGGTGAACTTGACAGCTTCGAGGTTAGGACCTTGAGACAATCCAGGATTCCTATCTGAGTATCAAACATCTTAACTTGGCTTTCTGCGAGGTCATCCTGTCGTTTGGCTAACTCCTCCATGGTTAATGCTCCCGACACTCCTTTTCCTTTGTCGGCAGCAGTGTTGATTTTAGCTGTGGAAGGAGGGTTCTTGCTGGAGGTGTGGCTCGGAGCGCTGGGAGTAACGGGGGTGATAGGGATAGCTGGGATGACGGGTGTTGAAGAGGGATTTCCTAGGGTAACAGGGGCGTTAGGCGTATCGCTGGATGCAGGTGGGTTGGTAGGTGTCTTGTTGGGGGCTGCAACACCATCTGTTGAAGAGTTGGGGTTCTTGGTATCCGATCCCGACCTTAGTTCAACCATCTTTTGAGCAAGCTTCTCTGGAACCGAGAGAATGATCTCCCACTGTGGTCGCCAACTGTTTTTACCTGCAAAAACAAGTGTACCGTCTCTGGGTACTTTCGTAGTGCTCGGAGATCAAAGTCGAACAAGGCAAGCCTAAACCAAGGATGGCCGTTCCCACCTTGCTTCGGTCACAGAGAGGATAGAGGTTGGTCTAGGGAGGGAAACAGCGAAGAAACTTGAGATCAGGTTGAAGGTGAGTTTTTGGGTGTTTGAGTTCAAGATTTCCGTCGTGAAGTCGACTGGAAATCTCCAAGGCTAGAACGAGTTTAGATTCTCAGGTGTTTTTCTCTGAGGCTCTGTGTGTTTTCTCGGTGTTCCAGTTGTTCTGAACGTTCTGCCTTGGAAGATAGAGGAAGCCTTTATTTATAGTTTGAACTCACCCTGATCTCTCGACAGAGAAGGTGGAAGTCGTGGAAGAGTGGAGGAGTGGAGGACATGCGTTGGTTTCCGTAACTGCCTGAGTCGTGTGAAACATGCCCACTCGTGCCATCTTCCCTTAACTTCCCACTATCTCCATCAGTTTCTTTCAACTGCCGTAGACCGCCAGACCAATACCCCTAAAGTTATCCCCCCGTGTGATGTTTTGATGTCTCGAGTGAGCGGATATTGCATAGTTGAGTTGAGTAGAGTCGTATGACTAAGTGTTGTGTAGTTGCTTTGAACCAGGCAGTATTGCGTGGCTATGGCCATGATTTTGGCCAAGAGTGGGTATAGCGCCATGGCCTTTTGGCCAAGGCAAAACCTCTTGTGGCGCCATGAATATGGCGCCATGGCCCATGGCCGTGTTTTGGACATGCCATGTATCTTGTGGCGCCATGAATATGGCGCCATGGCCTTTTGGCCAAGGCAAACTATCTTGTGGCGCCATGGCCTTTTGGCCAAGGTAAACTATCTCGTGGCGCCATGAATATGGCGCCATGGTTCATGGCCGTGTTTTGGACGTGCCATGTATCTTGTGGCGCCATGAATACGGCGCCATGGCCTTTTGGCCAAGGAATACTCTTGTGGCGCCATGAATATGGCGCCATGGCCTTTTGGCCAAGGAATAATCTCGTGGCGCCATGAATATGACGCCATGGCCCATGGCCGTGTCTTGGACAGGCCATGTATCTTGTGGCGCCATGAATATGGCGCCATGGCCTTTAGGCCAAGGCATAATCCTTGTGGCGCCATGAATATGGCGCCATGGCTTTGGCATCTGGCCAAGCTTAGCTTTGCGGCATCCTGCGCCTTAGTCGTGGTGTACGTGCTTACGCTACAACCCGTTTTGAAGTCATGGCATGCTTATCCATGGTACGCTAGACCACCCTGAATTTGGGATTGGGTCCGCTTAGGCCTTTTTAGGCTGGTGTATGCTTCTCAGAGAGCTCTGGACCGGCCTGGAGCTTCGATATTTCTGAGGTTTGCACCAAGACTCGTGTATTGAGTCGTATTTTAAGAGGAAATCCATGAGGATACGTCTCTGTTGATCTTTCACCGTGTACCATCAAGCGAGGTCTGGCTCTGAGCTGATCGATGGGTTTAATATGTTGGTGAGATCATTGATCAATGGGCTCACCAACATAATATCGATGGGCCATGGCGCCATATTCATGGCGCCACAAAATTATTCCTTGGCCAAAAGGCCATGGCGCCATATTCATGGCGCCACAAGATTATTCCTTGGCCAAAAGGCCATGGCGCCATATTCATGGCGCCACAAGATTATTCCTTGGCCAAAAGGCCATGGCGCCATATTCATGGCGCCACAAGATACAAGGCACGTCCAAAACACGGCCATGGACCATGGCGCCATATTCATGGCGCCACAAGATAGTTTGCCTTGGCCAAAAGGCCATGGCGCCATATTCATGGCGCCACAAGATACATGACATGTCCAAAACACGGCCATGGGCCATGGCGCCATATTCATGGCACCACAAGAGGTTTTGCCTTGGCAAAAAGGCCATGGCGCTATACCCACTCTTGGCCAAAATCATGGCCATAGCCACGCAATACTGCCTGGTTCAAAGCAACTACGCAACACTTAGCCATACGACTCTACTCAACTCAACTATGCAATATCCGCGTATCACTCACTCGAGACATCAAAACATCACACGGGGGGATAACTTTAGGGGTATTGGTCTGGCGGTCTACGGCAGTTGAAAGAAACTGATGGAGATAGTGGGCAGTTACGAGAAGATGGCACGAGTGGGCATGTTCCACACAACTCAGGCAGTTACGGAAACCAACGCATGTCCTCCACTCCTCCACTCTTCCACGACGTCCACCTTCTCTGTCGAGAGATCAGGGTGAGTTCAAACTATAAATAGAGGCTTCCTCTATCTTCCAAGGCAGAACGTTGAGAATAACTAGAACACCGAGAAAACACACAGAGCCTCAGAGAAAAACACCTGAGAATCTAAACTCGTTCTACCCTTGGAGATTTCTAGTCAACTTCACGACGGAAATCTTGAACTCAAACACCCAAAAACTCACCTTCAACCTGATCTCAAGTTTCTTCGCTGTTTCCCTCCCTAGACCAACCTCTATCCTCTCTGTGACCGAAGCAAGGTGGGAACGGCCATTCTTGGTTTAGGCTTGCCTTGTTCGACTTTGATCTCCGAGCACTACGAAAGTACCCAGAGACGGTACACTTGTTTTTGCAGGTAAAAACTATAGGGTTCACGTATTGGATGGTGGGTCCAGCAGAAGTGATGGCGCCACTAACTCTAGGGTTTGTAGCCCCACTTGTAACAGATGAGGTTGTGGGACCACTGGTGATATTTGGAGAATTTGTATTCTCTGAACTCTGCCTCCTGGTTTCAACCATCTTTTCTTACAACTGAGATAATGACCTCCCACTGTGGTCGCCAAATGTTTTAGGTGTAAAACAATAAAGAGAATCTGAGGGGTAAAGTGTGAAGTGTGATGATATAATAAGAAGTTGTAATGGTATTCGAGAGGTCAAGATCGACCAAGACTTGCCTAAACCAAGAAATGTCCGTTCGAGTATTGCTTCAGTTACAAGAAGAGGATATAGGGTTGGTTCAGGGAGGGAAGCAGAGAAAGATGAGATCTGAGAATTGCTATAATTTCTGTGATGTTGATGATTAAATTGCTAAAAAAGAATGGATATTCAGTTCTCACTAGATATTCAATGTTGAATGAGAAGTTAATCAATTATCGATAAGACAGATTGATTATACTTGCAGTGAATTAAACTGTTGAATTTGTCTGTTCCTGTTGTTGTTGTTCTTTCCAAACTGGTCGAGTGACCTATTTATAGCAATAGAATTCCAACTGATCTCGTAAGAAGTGGAAGAACTGGAAGAGTGGGAGTGAAGAGTGAGTGGGGTCAGTTGTTAAGAGTCTTGCGCCTAATAATAGGGAAGACTAACAATCCACTACCTTATCCCATCTTTCCAGCAACGTTCACACGACTTAGTGTCTTTCCCGTTGAGTGATTGATCCGTTGCTATCACACGTGCCGTAGACCGCCAAACCAAAACCCTAAAGAATATCCCCCCATGTAACTTACTTGATTCTCGTAAGATTTGTTAAATATTTGTTAAGTCAAAGATGACTAGGTGCAAGTCGTACCAATTACTGGTAAACTCAGGACTTTGCAATAAGATAGAGATTTAAGCGATAAGCTTGTGTATCTCTTTGAGATTTGGTCTAAGGATTGAGCCGGGCAATCGTCATTTAAACCAATGAGATAAGTCTAAGGATTGAGCTATGCAACCGCCATTTAGACTGAGAGGATTTCAACAACTCTCTGTGGCAATAGTCAAGTATATACGACTTTTGATTTGCCATAAATATGAGAAATTGGCTTGTGGCATGTAATGCACCAATTCTATGAGTAATGAAGACATATGAATGTCCAAAATAATATAAGTCATAGCCATGAGCCATGATTAAGAATTATAGCACTGATTTATAGAAGCAAGTCTATAATCAGGAAAAAATAGACGAGTGATGCTAACACGGCGTAGCCATCATCAAGAATGCATAAGCATTGCCAATCCAAGACCTAAAGATAGGCCACAATAATAATAATAAGCCATGTTGCATAGCATAATAATCCTATTAGGAAGTTAGATATAGGACGTAAAAGGATAAGCCATAACATTACGTTATCTTCAGATTTCTAGACAGCTTGCACGTTGTCCATTCATAAAATCACCCAGGCTAGCCTATATTCGGTAAAATACCGAAATTTTAGTATGTTATAGGGAACTCACAGAGGAAAAACTTTCGTGAAGGAAGCGCCCCCTATTGTTCACGGATTGGGCTGTAAAAATCGTCCTTCAAGGAAATTCGTAATCTGCCAGATTTCCAAATTTGATTAGGAAACTAGAGTATTATGGACTCATTAAAGCCCATAA
>JAJJMA010194940.1:390-24860 GCA_023529015.1 Papaver nudicaule | reverse complement strand
TCTATCTTGAAGTGTTTTTGAGCTAACAAAACACTTGGCAGATAATTCTAAAAAGAATTCCAATTGAGATTAATCTCTAATTATTTGGTTGTCAAGTTTAGGGTTTCCCTAACTTGTGGGACAAGTAATTGATTGCTTTATTCCAAAGCAACCTATCTTATTGAGTGCTATAAATAGAGGTGTCTACGGACAGATACCGCAAGCATCAAGCATATGTGAAGGTCCTTAGGGAAGATAACGTAAACTCTTTTCACTTCGGTGAATGCTTGTTGTGGTATAGTCATCCTCTATAGGTTGCAGCTCCTCTGGGAACTCCCTACGACTATAAAGACTTCGCTTGAGAGTTTGGAAGCACAGGTAGATTGATCCCTTTGTGGTTGATCAGATTCACCTGTAACCTCAGTAACCTATCTTAGTTCTTGTCTATTCTAAAGTACGTCTCTTCTGCTATACGGCTATTCAAGAACTAGTTAAGTTACGTAAAGGTTGGAAAGGTAGCAACGCACGGCTGCACTCGGTGTTGTAAGACCTAGTTAGCTCCAGTTATACAAGTTCCTTAAGTGGTTCTTCGTGTATAACTGAGGTAGATTCGAATTGGGCATTGCTTACTTGGTTTGCGTATCAGCCCCGATTCAAGAAGTAGATTTCCGTATGACCTGGATTTAACAATCCGAAGGAAGTCATCTTATGTATGGTAAACTGATAGAGGACAGTTACACCATACGTCAACAGTTTGGTTGAAAGCCAGTATTGCTGACACAAGCCTTTGACATCGGTCAAAGCAACTCCTAGGCCTGTAACGGACATCAGCTGGGGGAATCAAGTGCGTGACGATCTGTGGGGGATCTAGAGACGTAAGGAAGGCGACAGTAGCCAATTCGCTTGGAGGGCTTGAGTTGGTCTCTGCTACATCCCAGACCGAAGTCTTATAGTAGGCTAGTGTTTGTAGTCAGTTTGTACTGGGCGGTCTGGACGAGGTCCCGAGGTTTTTCTGCAAGGCAGTTTCCTCGTTAAAAAAACGTTTGGTGTCTTGTGTGCTTTTACTTTCCGCATTATAACTCTGATTTATAATTAAAGCACCAAGTAGTACGTTATTGCATAACTGTGAAGTTAACTCCAAAGTACTCTTTGTCGAGGTTTAACAACTCCAGTTATAAGTGTGGATATTGATTTTTGAGATCGTCCATACTTCAACCATAAGACTCACGAGCCAAAACGAAAAGTTGGTAGTATTTCGGTACCCCTCCTTTTTCAGTATTTCATAGTTACAACCTAACATTTCGAAACCCGAACTTCTACTTCTTCTTCTTGAACTGATTAACAAGACTGTTAACCAAATATGTTCCTGCAAGTACGATATGAGATCTTGCAATTAACCCAATTAACTTTTTGGTTTCTTCCTGCCTTTTCTCAACAACAACTCTATTTGACCTTTCAAAATTTGCAGCACCACAATCAAAAACATAACCGACCCATTCAACTGTTTCAGCAAAAAAACCCATTTCTTCTTTTCAAACTTCTCTTCATCTTGCTTCTTCATCTCTCTCTTAGGTTTCCAAATTATTTTTCTGGAGAGATGAAGAAAGAAATAGTTATCTCACTATAAAAAAATGGTATTTTTTTCGTACGGATGCAGGAAAATTTATTCAACGGTTAATGACGCGATTACCTTTTTATTTAGTAACAATGAGCTTTAGACGGTCATGATCTTTGGACTCTTTTTATTATGCATTCTGTATGACAGCCTTGATCGTTTTTTATTGGTCAGCATGAAACGGCCCCCAAATATTTTGAATCACAACATTAGTCGACCCCCATCTAGTTTGAATAACATCATTATTTGACTTGAAAAAACTATTCCCCACACATTCAATAGCATAACCAGTTGATTTTCCCACTGAATTCAAAGCAAAACTAGTGGATTTCCAAATACTATCAACTACGTAAATACCTTCTTTTTTTCTTTTCTTTTCAGACTTCTCTTGTTTCTGAATCAATGATTCTTCATTCACAACTTCTTCTTGTTTCATCGGAGATCCATATTGTTACTTCATCTTCAAAAAATCATTGTTGGGGTTAGGGTGAATCATTTGGGATGAGAGCGATGATGATAACATTCTCTCTCTTAGGGTAAATTAAAAGTGAAAATGATAAGGCGAAAGACGAACAATTATTTATATATATATTGTGTATAGATTGTTTATGATTGGTGCATAGGTTGGACACGGATTAATAATAGGCACGATCAGATTCGTTGGGTTTTCCAACGAATTGACGGCGTAGATGAGTAACCAAACTTTTAAGCGCTTTGTGATTTCTCTCATCTAAAAGTTCATCCCTGATTAGTTGATGCTTGTGTAACCTGAGGAAAAAAAAACAAGATTGCTAATGGGGGTTACAAATTTACTTGGGATGTACCAACCCATTGGCAAAATTGGCTTTTGTCGAGGGCGGTAGCATGACCTAGGCGAGCTAGGTTGCCGCCTAGGGCCCCCAAGTATAAGGAGCTCCAAATTTTTTTTTTTTTTTGAGTTTCATAAAAACTTATAGTATCATTAGCCCAAAAAATGGTTTCTATCATTTAAACAGTTCAATTTCTTTTAAGACTTACTAACTAGTTTTACTTTCATAATTTCATTCAAGTTATGTTATGGCATTCTTCTTCTTATATATATATCATACATTGCGTTAGAAAGGGCAAGTAAATCGATTTATGTTAGGTAAGTTATTTTGTAAATGTTTCTAGTCTTTTTTGTCGGCAAGTTGTTTCTTTTGACAATCATAATTTGTGCCTCAGAAAAAGTGATACTTTTAATTTTTTAAATTGGCATATTTTTGGCAAACTTGGAAAAAAAAAGGAATCTAGGAACAAAAAGACTATATTGCTTAAAGCTTTCTTTTCTTCTCATGTCTAAGTGATATAAGGATTTTCCTAAAACTTACGAATTGGATAATAGTGTGCTGAGGTGTCAAACTCCATAAAAAGAATAAGATTTTTCCCAACTAAAATTAATAAATAATATAGTGGTAGTGGGATCGTTCCACGGGGAGCTGTGTAATCAATTTGTTATTCGGATTAAAAAAATAAAAAGAATCGAAGAAAAAGATTGACCAAGAAATCCTTCGCCGTTACCAAATGTTGACTCCATCAATACACTCGTTTATCTCTTGTTAGAACCAATTCATCACCAACCGTAGAATAACAATAAGCTCTGTTATCCCCAAAATTCCTTGTGTCACCGGATACGGAAGCGCTCGACTACCGGATTCTATCCATCTGAGCCACCATGAATAAGTTCTCACGATGTAACTCAATTGAATGCTTTTCACTTTGTGAATTAGGTTGATCCTAGCCACATGCTCACAAGTTCGGCATGTTAACCTAGGGTTGTAATCTACACATCAAAATCCACAAAATCCCTTTGCAACGTTGATGCTCCGCTACTTGTGATTAGATCTCCCTAACAATTACGGATTAGGTCTCTCAAATCTAGCTTTAGTATTGTAGACAAGTCATGCAATTGACCACTTGAACAACTTGAAGACAATCCATGGTCATAATAACGGTAGAAGACAATCGATAAATAATTAAAACTTGAAACATACTTGCATAAATATTGAGCTTCACAATTGGAACTTCGAAATCATCCTTAATCACAAAGAATTACATGAAGATGGAAAATAATAAAGTCCCCCCCCCAAAGGGGGAGAGGGAGTGTAAAAGATATGTAAAATTGTCTCTAAGCTCCCCTATATATAGGCTTCAAGTGTATAGGATCCCTTGCTTGAATCCCGTTTGAATTCGGTTTCCAAAAATAAGGAAATTCGCGTCGGGTTACCCCTTAAGGTATAAACAGGACACCCTGTAGCAGTTCCCGTTTTTAGTCTATTTCTGGTTTTTTTCTTCTTTTACTCGACTGTTTTGCTCATAACTTCTTCGTCTGACCTCGGATTGACATGATTCTTTCGCCGTTGACTTCGTATTTCAATTCTCTTTAAGATAGAGCCAAGAAAATCCGCATTTGACTGAGTACAACTCCGTCTTTGGCCTTCCTTCTCTTTTTGCCCCTTTTTGGCTCATTAGATGATTTCTTCTTCTTTTCGTGAATTAGCTCCAAGACTCAATAAAATACAAAACAAAACTAATATTTACATTTTTACAAGAAAACTAGCTAAGAAAGCATAATCGATCGATATTTTAGAGAGGTGTTTTAGGCACCTATCAATATTCAAAAATGCAAAAACAGGTGCGCGAGTTTCCAATGCAACATTTGATATAATATTTCTGAACCTTAATGAATATATGTTGCAGGTTATCAAGATTATACATTTATCTCCTAGGGAGTTGATCTATATAATTGTTATTTAAATATCTTGATATCTCGGCCTCCTTATGTTTGTGATTGTTATGTTTGTACTAATGACTTTGTATGCAAGTATAAGTATAATTATGTAAGGAGGAACTGATTTTATGCTAGTCACGATAGTATTGGATTCCTTGATGTCTTATGACCCGAATTATAGTATATGCATAAATCATTGGTTTTTGGTATAATCTAGTAAGACTACGGACGTGTTCAAAAATCCAAAAATCAGATCTCGGTCTTTTTCCGGCAAAGACTATTTTCGTTGTCTCATGTCCGAGTGAATGACAACCAACGGGGGAGAGTTCTTTTGTGAACTTGTGCTTAATAGATATATCTTTAGGGGAGCGTAGTTGAGGAATTTACAGGGAATATATCTCATATCTTCTTATATCTTTTATATTTCCTGACGGTTACTTGTGTTGAATTATATATATATTGTGTGACTTGTCGAAATGATGACCCTTATGAATGCAATCATTCTTATATGTTGAATCGAGTTTCTCAGAACTTGAGCATTTATCTCAAACCCAGATATTTTTGAGACCCTTTGTCAATTCTTTTTGACAAAAAGGGGAAAATATTGTGTCTCGACTTACCTAGTCTGACTTTGTCGGATTGATTAACACGTACTAGTATGAGCTAATCGTAAGAGAGATCGTGACTAACACTTATGTTGTATAGACTCGATATACTGTTGTTCTGAGTTCGAATACTACGTCATGGATTGGCTCTGATTACTGAAGTTCTGGATCATTTATTTGATTCTTTATATATGAACATCTTGTATGTCATGTCACACTTTTAGTTTCGAAACCATATTCTTGTTATCTCATCTAATGGATTTTCAGAGTTCGAAACCTTAATGTAGGTTTTGGTTTAAACTAAACTTTGATTTCGAAACCATAATCTGTTTTTCGCATCCGTGAGTTATTCGGTCCAAAACTTGAGAGAGAATATGTGTTCGAAATGATGTTTGCTGGCTAACAGTGATTTGAGAATCGAGACAAATGTGTCTTGACCATGTGAGTTCTAAAAGGTCGAAAAGCCCTCGGGTTTCCTAAAGGTTTATGTGAACCGGGAAATATAACTTGTGCGTCAAGGACAAAAAAGTGTGATGCTAAAACGTCTCTTGACCACATGGACTCTCAAGTTCGACACCAAACATTTGTAACAAGACTAATATATGTTTCTTGTTTCGAAACCTTAACCAAGGTTTTGTTAAAACAAAATCTAAATTCGAAACCTAACTTTGGTTTCGCTATATGGAAACTTGGTTTGGGAACCTTAATTCGGTACCGGTCATATATGAAATTTAGGATCCAAGACCTTAATTTGGTTTCTGCCAAACAGTATGTAGATTTTGAAACCTAAAAATGGTTATCTCAGAATGCGTATTTTCGAAGTTCAAACTCTACCATTTTGATTTGTGCTTCAACGAATTAATGAGTTTGATATTCTCAGTTTGAAGTTTGAATTCGTCCATCTTCAATGTACAACTAAGTTGGTTTGAGTCATAGTTAGAAATAGGGTTCGTCGCTCTAGTTATTAGACACATGATTTCTGATCAATATTGTATGTGATTAGATCTTCGTATGGATATACTACTTGATCAAATATTCATTTGATTTATCATTTGATGTTTTGATTTGAATTCTTGGATATCATTAACGTAATCATCTATATTGGAATCGAGAATTATGGAGATTCAACATTTTGTTGTTACTCGATGAATCATGCACCGTATTTTATTGGTATATCTTTTTGTATGATTCGGAGTGTCCATTGAACCCACGTATCACTTAATCTTAACACACAAGGCTTGTCCTCTTATGTATGATACGTTTATGCCGAACGTTGAGCCACTTTGGACCAGATCCCATTTCCACCTAGGATTGTTCAGGCCCGTCCAGCAAAGCCTAGAAAGTGATGTCGACATTATCAAAGTTGATGACGACATTTGGAAGTAACAACACCTTATGGAGATTTTCGAAACAAAAGGACACGTTTTCGAATTGAGCTCTTTCCCAGGGAGCATATTTGGGTAAGAATTATATTTCGAATTAAATGAAATATTCAAATATACCTTATGAGTATTATTTGCTTTGATTGCTCTTGGCCAAACATTTATTAAAACATATTTTTCATTTATGAAATATATTTTTCTTTAATGTAAAATGCTAGAGTATTAGATCTCAATAAATGCTATGAGTCTAAGTGAGGTATTTCGGAACATATATGGAAATGTGCTTTAACGAATTTTCGAAATTAAGTTAGCCTCATTTCAAAGCTAAGCCTTAGTCAATATAAATAGGAGTGGTATCTCTCCTGAAAGCTTTGTCCCTGTACCAAGCCCTTCTTCGGAATTGATAGCTTGTGTTTATTCACTTTTCCTTTCAGTTACCTTTAAGCTTTTGCTTTCGGTCTGGATTAGTGCAAGTCTTCTCTTGGGGATCAAGAAGCCTAGTGTTCGTTCTAAAAATGTGTTTTACCGCAAGTGCACGGCTATCGATGTGATAGTATGCAAGCACGGGTCGTTCCACAGAGATTGATAATATTAGAATTAGTTTCCACAAGAAAGAGAATATTTTGAATGATTTCTTAGAAAATAAATAAAAAATATAATGCTAAATAAAATAAACTTTTTGTCACAAGAAGAAAAATCTAGGGCTTCGGATTCCACTACTTCTGATTTTTGGAAGACTCAATAATTAATTTCTTAACACACTCTCAAAATACTCAAGACAATTTTGAACCCAATCTCATGTCCTGGAAAATACAATGTTATAAATATATTTAATACGACTTGCGTCGATTTGCAAAAGTATAATTTCCTTCGCTTATAAAATGTAAATAGCCTAGAAACTATTCAAAACAATTCAAACGAAGCTTTTTATGAAGAGAAACTATTAAACATTAAATACCAAAATGAGAGTGAAATTGTAAAAGAAATCAAATACTAAGAACTACCATCAAAAATAGCTTCCTCCTCGACCCTAGCATAAAGTTTAGCTACTCATGGATAAATGAATAAAAAGAGATTTCATTGAATACATAAGAGAATAATTACTTACAAGATGGAAAATGCTCTACCACCTTCAAGTCTCTTAATAAAAATTATACAATCTTCTTTTTATTGTTGATAAGAAAATAGCTCCGGATCGATTACAAATGGACAAAATTAAAATACTAGAATATTGTTTTCTCCCTTCAACCAAAGATGTCCCCCTCGAATGAACTATGGCATTAAACCCTATAATTTCAGAATGTTTTACTTAGCTGAGATTAAAAGTAGGGAGTTCTCTCAATTCTTAGAGCTCCTGGCCCCACCCAAATGATCTTTACCCAATAAGAGACGTATAGAATATTCTCCTCAAACTTTCCCACAAGAAAACTGATGTAACCCTAAACGCAACATTTACCTGTTCTCTTCTTCTCCGCCTCACCACTCTCTGCCTCTCCATCTCACGGGGTTTCTCTTTACTACCTTCTCTCCTGCGACCTGAACCAGTTTTTTTAATTCGCATAAAATTTGTATCTTGGAACTTCTCTGTTTTAATTCTCTTCGTCGCTCGCTTTCAGTCATATGTTTGTGATTTTGACCATTGATTTATTATTATTATTATTAAGTACGGAGACTAAAATCTCAATCTCAGTCTCAATCAGGTAAGACTTATATTTCTAATCACTCTATTTGATTTCGATTTGTTTTTTTTTTCTTTTTGCGTGGTTTTGAGTTTATAGCTTCAGATTTTGATGATTGGACTAATTAGGGCTCAATTTTATTGTTAAACCCTGATAAGGCGACATCAGTTCCTGCAAGAACAAGGAAAGGAGAGTTTTTGGCTGTTGTATTTTGATCTTTTTAGGCGAGGAAAAAATACGTATGGTAATCCCTTCTCTTACCCTTTCTTTTAGCACTGATTTTCAATTCAGAAAGTCCTTATTTTTGATTGAATTGTTGTTGATTCGCTTATGCTGCCTTTCTTTTCCCCATATTCCAAGTGAATTACCATTAGATTTTACCCTTGAATTGTTTGTTTGGGTAGTAGATGAGTTGTATATATCGTAAACAAACAATCTAAAGTCTAAAGTCACTAGATGTTGTGAAACGTTGATTTCAAATCTTTCATTGGACTGGAGAATTCCTTTATTTTAAATTCATCCCGAGGTGTATTACTTGGCGTTTTCTGTTATGTGTTTCGCAAACTATATAGACTCTGTAGTTATTCTCTTGATGCTACCAAATTTAACTTCCAGATCGTAGGCGAAGCAGAAAGTGGGATAACTGATCGTATGTGTGTTATTGTAATTCAATTTAGAAAGCAAGGTTACCTTCATAAATTTAATTTGCTTTTTCCCTTCGAGCGAAAGTGTAATTCAATTTAGAAATTGTTGAGGAAAACGTTGATATAGTATCGATTCAAAATTGTACTCTTTACTTTTGAAACACAGGGTTGTTTGCTGTAAGTTTCCAATGAACTCTAGATCGAGTCATAGGAAGAAAGCTCATTTACAAGATGTGGATTACTCTGTCATCGTTAATTGTAATGAATAACTGTTTGTTGTTTGTATCTTATTTTTGTTGCAGGAAGAAGAATAAGAGAGCTTGCGGATATGCCTTTAGGAGAGCTTCATCAAGCACACACTCTAAGGGGTTTCATGTTGTACATCAAAAGAACATAGGAGAACAACGGAAAGCAGATCAGGCTATATGATGTTCTATCCTCTAAGCATTGAGGAAATCGCATACGCGGGTTGTCGTATTGTTTATATTTTGTGATTTTAGGGGATTGACAACCTTGCAAACTAACTGTCTATAGGTGGTGCGCAAAGGGCAGACTACAAATTCATGAAGTTGACGCAGATCAGTACTACTTGCTTTGTGAATTTTTGTTAATTATATTAGTTATATTAGGTACAATGTGCTTTTTTCTGTGCACCAACTGTATGGTTTTATTACTCAGTTCAAGTAATTTACTGAAACCACTGAAACATACATGGCATTATTAGTATTTTAGTATTCAAAGCATTGCGTGTTTAACTCAATAATGTTACATTGATTTTTTTTTAATGATTTCAGCAACACCAGAGTCTGGAACAAATTTAGCTATTGGTGTTTTTACTCAGTTCAAACATTTGCTTCTTGCAGTCACATAACCATTTTTATCCGAGGGAACCAGACAGGTGCTTGATTGTTTTTTTATTTTGAATACTTATTAAGACTAACATCTTTTGTATCCCCATTGTTGGTCGTTTATGTCGATACAAATAGTTCAATTTTCAACCATGCCTGAGACAATTAGACCAGGGTAAAGGTAATATTCCAAGTACCTCTACTAGGCTGGCAGAGGCATCAACTTATTTGCTCAGTTTATCTCAATCAATGATTAGGAAATGTCATATTAAAAAATCTTATATATGTATGGAGCTTGCTAACATTTTGATGTACCTACACGGAAAGTCCTAGATCTTAGTGTGCAGATACGTGCTACATTAGAGGTAAGATTCATAGATGCATCAACAAAATAACTTAAATTTTGTTTTTATGCATAAATGGACATGCTGCAATATTAATCTTGGTTATAGGTAGTGTGAGCTTGGGTAAGGTCATTGACTAATTCGTATCTATTGAATTTGAAAGTTTAGCAAAATGGACGATCAATCATAGGTTAATTTCTTTATGAAAGTTAATTATCGGAACAACATAGATATAGAGTGCATAAATGAACGATCAATCATAGGTTAATTTCTTTATGAAAGTTAATTATCGGAACAACATAGTTATAGAGAGCATAAATGATTTACATGGCATGTGCCTTTCTGCTAATATTTTTCATCTCATCACTGAAGCTTGGTGATAACCAGAAACGTAATATCACTTAGGAAGTGGCATGTGGGTCTATCTTAAATTAATTGTGTAAGCTTAAGCTTCTCATGTGGTGCATTACAGTTGACTTATTTTGTTATTTTCTTGAAACTTCTCGCTACCTGGGTCTTCTTCTTTGCATCCATTATAGATCTTTGATTCTTATTGTTTTCTGCTACTCACTCCTAAATGCCTCATAGGTAAAGTACACATTTCCTTGGTTTAACTTTGACGGTTTTCCGTTGCAATTTGAATGTTGAAAAATGAGGGTCGTGGAGTTCGAACCTTCTCTAAAACAACGGTTGGGAGTCTAACGACTTTCTTTTATATCAAGTGCAGACATAAGGGATGGTCTTACTTGATATTTCTGCCCTGCTAATTAAGGTATGGTCTTCTTCGTTGACACAGTGAACTTGAATTTCAAATATAAGAAATCATCCGTAATCGGTACAAATGTATATGTCTATGTCAACTGATCTTTTGGTTGTTGGAACAAAATTATAATTTGTTGTAACATTTGACCACCTAATACATTTTCTTTTTGTTAAGGGCACTAAAAAACTTTCACCGAAAGTTCTGAGAAGTGTATTGAATAACTAAAACCTTTGGGTAGTAGCTAGGTGGATTCCAATTGTAAGTGTGGTTCATACTTGAAGACATCTAACTTTTCTATGGAACCCCCTATTGATCAGCATGGTTATAGCTTTTGAAGATGCATCTCATATTCTTTAGTTTTCCTTTTATGCTTCACATATAATTTGATTCCAAGCTATAGAAAAGCAAAGAGATGGTTATCTTTGTATGAAGTCGCGATGTGTTTTTCGGAGAGGAGAATGGACAACTAAATGGGGTAATATATCTTTGCAGGAGCATCAAGTTTCTTTCCCAGGAATAGGTAAGTTCATTGTGAACTAAATCTACGTGATGCTATGAATTTATGAGGACATGATGGCATCAATTACCAAATGTTCAGATACTTTGGTTATGGGTAGCTTCATTTTGATGGTAAGACTGATTTTGTAATGTTGATTAAATTCATAACTGATACCTCTTTCAGTTACCATGTCTTTCCACTTGCTATCTTAGCTCAGCTGGAAGAGCGCATGGGTTTGAACCATGTGGTCGTGGGTTCGATTCCCACAGATGGCGTAGGGTCCTTATGGTTACGTATGCATTTATTGGTGCAACTAATCTAATTCGGTTCTTTCTGCAGTAAAAGATTTCAAGTGGACTTACGTAAAACTTACTTAAGTAAGATAGCTAACGGAGTTAGTTCGCTGTTTCTGCAGATCAGTTGTGGTAATTTTATTTCTTTTATCAGGCCCCTTATTCTTTAATTAGACGACAATAAATTGTTCATTTTGTATATTAAGTTTCATGGGTGCATCATTACGCGTCTAAGTTTCAAATTGAGGCTTTTGGGATTGTTTTTAAAGTTATCCACACACTAATATTTTCCTTTTCGCAGGTAGAATTGTTAATGGATGGACAGGGCCACCAGGAACCTTCAACCAGCATAAATTATATAGCTATGCAAATCTATTCTTAAAAGCTCAGCATCACTTTTGTTGGTATTTTTTGCAGGGTTTTGAGGGATTAATGATGCTTCCTTACTGTGATTGATATAGTGCAAAGACAGGGCCGACTGCGGGTGAACTATAGGGCTTAAATTATGATGCTTACTTAATTTGATTGAAGTAGTTTTGCACTGTAGTTATAATGAAAACTAAAGAATGTTTGGACATTGAATGTGATATTTTTGGCTGGCACATCAACTCGACAAATGTCTGATGTTTGAACCAATGTGTCCATTTCTTATATGTTTCAGGGGGTAATAAATAAGAGGCGCACGAGTACAAGAGAAAAAAGAGTTTCGGCTACACGAGAAAGACTATTGAACTGGGTGAAGCTGAACTGAAAAACAGAACTTTGTTGGCTATTGAAGAAATGAAAACAAAGTATAACCTTACGGTATTTAAGCTGATCTTTTTATAACCTTTACCTGCAATCCCAAAGGGAAAGAAATTACAATGGCCCTAGACCAGATACCAGGACAACGGCCAGAGGATAGACCAGATATCGTGGCAAGAGTATTTAAGATGAAATTAAAGCATCTGATGGAAGTTCCGCGTACAAAGAAACATTTTGGAGAAGTGAAAGGAGGTACAAAACACTTTCTTTCCGAACCATAAACTTATAACCTTGGTTAACAACATACTAATCTTTATATTTCTTCTTTTTGTAGTTATATACACAATTGAAATTTCAGAAAAGGGGGTTGCCGCACGCCCACATTCTATTGTTCCTACGGAAACAAGATAAGCTAGAATCATTACTGCAGAAATTCCAGACGAAAAGAAAGATCCAGAAGGACTGTTAAAAAAAGACACCATGCATGAAAGATGGAGATTGTTGTAAAAATTATCCAAAGGATTTTAGTAATGATAATTTTGTCGATAAATACGGATACCCAGTTTACAGGAGACGAAACAATGGTAGAATTGCAACCAAGGAAGGGCTAGATTTGGACAACACATGGGTTGTTCCACATAACAGAGATTTGATAGTGCAGTTTGATGCCCACATAAACGTTGAGGTATGTAACTCATGGGTTGTTATTCAAGTACATCCACAAGGGAAAAGATAGAGCAACGATATTAATTGAAAAGGATGGAAAATCAAGTGAGGAAACCGGGGAACATGAGGTGGAGATTGAAAAATAAAAATTACTTGGAGTGTCGTTATTTATCAGGCGCAGAAGGGTGCTGGAGAATCTTTGATTTTGACATTCAATATTGTGATCCATCAGTAGAGACTACCTTACCATCTGGAAGGAGAACACCAGGTAATCTACAATGATGGTGATGATGTAGAAAAGGTTTTGAATAGAGCCGATGTAAACAAAACAAAATTCCTAGAATGGTTCGAGGCAAACAAAAAATACCTAGAAACAAGGGCACTGACATACTCAGATTTATCATCTGAGTTCATATGGGACAAGGATAATAAGGAGTGGCGACCAAGGAAAAGAGGGAATACTACCTGCGCATTTTGTTGAATAATAGGAAAGGCCCATGTAGCTACAACGAATTGAGGACTGTTGGAGGAAAAACTTTTACCATATACAGAGAAACATGTGTGGCTCTTGGATTACTCAGTGATGATAGCGAGAGGCATGAAGCACTAAGAGAAGCGCATCATTACAATTCAGGTAACGTACAACATCGATAATTTATAAACTATTCGACATGGTTTTCTCTATGATTTAAGTGATACGGAGATCAATAATATATCCTACACTTCAATTAAAGCCATACCAAACATCTTAAATAAACTAAATTAAGATACTGTTTGATGACATATCATTATCTAAAGATAGATACTCTAACTACTACTGTGGCTAATTATATGACATGGTTATTAAGATATATACTGTAATATCATTTTTGGATCAACCTTATGTGAATTCCTATGCAGGTATGCAACGACAGATGTTCACATCAATGTTGATTTTTTCTCATTTCTTGTCTGCAATCTCATTTTTTCACCTCTAACTTTGTTTGTAACGTTTTTCTTTTTAAAACACGAAGTATGAGGAGGCCTGTAAAGCCCGTACAGAAACCAGGGGTATTGGCTGGAGCCCGTGCGAACGCACGGGCTGTCACACTAGTAGGTATTTATAGCGAAGAAAACCTAGCCCAAAGAAATCTCCTTAAGAATCCGTAATTTAATACAGAAATCTGATAATTAATTGATAAGGATAAAAGGTGTTGTTCCGGTGCTTCGCGGAGTAGCTTAATAAAATAGTTCATCAAAGATCAATGTCTCACAGCAACTTCAGAACTCGTGTCAGCATATGCAGCAGTAGGACATCAGATACGATGTTTATGAGATAACTCAAAGAGCAACTTAAGCAGCTGCGTGTCAGCCTGGGACATGCATGCCCCCCTCGTGGACCCACACACTTTTTCCTGCTTTTCTTCCTTCTGCGCGTTTTCTTTCTTTCCTATTTCTTCTGTCTCCCACGTGCTTCCCTAGTCAAAGAACGCCACGTGTCGACGATCAACAACTTCAACTTCGTAATGTTGCAACACTCTCCCAAACCACGCCATGTGTCACCCAATGCTCCTTCCTTCAGCAGGTTGCCGTTTATCACTGTGGCCACCCCTTAGCGTAAATTTGACGACTTTATCTCAATTTATTCTGCAAAACTCCAAAATTGCAACAAAACGCAAACAAAGCGTAAAATGCAACTTTTACAATAAAAAATAGCAAAGAAAGTATAACCAATAAATACTTCAGAGAGGTCTTTTAGAGACCTATCACCTAGAAGTACCTCTTACGGGAAACTAGTTTATGTTTACTAGTCTTTTTTGTATTGTACTTGTGTTTTGTACTATCACGTCTATCAAACCTTGTGATCTTGTTTATTCTGTGGTCCTTCTCTTCTGCTATAAGGCCACTCAAGATCGTTGTGATTGGAATATACTCTTTATCTATTAACCTGGAGTTGTCTGCAAGCCGCTTTCGGTTTGTGTGCCTAAACTATAAATATTGAGTGGAATCAAGATTACTGTTATTGGGTTTATTCTTGCAAATACATTGTTCTTCACGGTCATATCATATTGTACTTGCTCCAGCTATTTGCTTGATTCCAACTGGGATGACAAGGTTGCTCTTTCGGGAGTTTTGGTTTTGAAACCTTGATCGATATCTCGAGGGGTTTATTACCAAGTAAACTTGAATTTCCTCGCTCTTGGTGTAAAACGACTTCGGTGAAATATATGTTAGTTTCCAAGGATATCATCTAGCAATTTGACCTGCCACTATTTGGTTGTCGTCCATAAGGTTGTAATCGTCTGATTGGAGGTCGGCTAGCGATAGTCCTCCCGACGGGCTGTGAGGCAACTCTTGCGTAAGACAGTAAAGGACGTATGTTTGCGTAGGGGAGTACATGTGCGTGACCACCTTGCTGTGGTTGGAGGCGTAGGAATACTGAGGGGAATTAAACATCAGAAGGACGAGAGATTAGAGGAATAAAAAAGTAGAAGAACCTGTCAAATTTGTTAATAACGGTTGAAGGGAATTAAACAAGTACTAACAGGTTGTCGTATACCGGCTGGTATAGACAAAATGGATTTGGGTAACCTCTTGATTTACTGAAAATCAAGCTTCTCCGGTTCAATGAAGAACACAACCTATGAATCGTTTAACCGACTTCTTTGATTAATTTCTTAATAAGGTTTCTCAATACAAACATGAATTATATAGCTAGGTAAACCCCTACAACCCAATACATTATTTAGACCCCCGATGGATACAACCAACCTTTCCACTATGACTAACGACAACCCCAAATACACTACGGGCACTTTCCCCCTATACGGGGTACATGACACAGGTTCACCCATTCTAATAAAAAGAAAAACAGAAGGAGATAAAACAATCAATCAAGTTCTAGTACTACTATTTCCCTGTACAAAAGGAGATGAAACAATCAATCATGTTCTAGTACTACTATTTCCCAGTTGTACACCTCTAAACCTCTAATCGTTCTAGGATTTTGTCAAGATGATTGTAATGAAACTGCCCATTTCCCTAAGTTGTCACCTATGGAGTTCTAAACCTCTAAACCTCTAATCGGTTTAGGAATACCGATTGGTGTTGATAAGATGACGCTGAATAGAGAAGTTGGTGGTTTCGCACAGGTTTTGGTCGATATCGACTTTGATAAAGGTATGGAATATGATATCATCAAACTGAATTACAAGGGTGTAACATACAATCAAAAGATTGTTATGCCATTCCCACCCAGATTCTGTGAACATTGTCGTGTCTTAGGGCATGTCGAGAAAGAATGCAAGGTCGTGGAATATGAAAATAACATAGCAGCGGCAAAATCCGTGAAGGATGCAAGAATCAGGAAAGAGATGTTTGAAGAAGCTAAAAGTACTCGGTTTAATCTTAAACCAGCTAATAATTACTCTATCACAGATGAGATCAGAGAGAGAAGAAGAACTGAGGCAGAAAATCGATTGAAGCTAGCTGAGGAAAGAAAGAAGAAACAGGGGAAAACTGACTCTGTTTCGGAAAACAGAATACGACCAGATCAACCAGCTGGAAATCAAACTCGTGTCTCGAATCAAACACGGGAGATGCTAATACAGATGCTAATACAACTGTAATAGTTGACAAGCCAAATAGAGTGCGAATCAATCAGCTGCTGATGATCAAAACAGAGCAGCTATGAACCCTAATACCAAGAACCCTAATTCTGATCATAATGATCGTGATTCAGCAAAACAGCAAGAAGAGAAGGAAAGGAAAGCCTGAGAAGATCTGTTGAATAAGGATACAATTCTAGCAGCAGCCTTACAGGTTCAGGAATTCCAAGCAACAGCAGATAAACCACCATCTTCGAAAACTCCTGATGATCATCACGATGATCATGAAAACAGAGCAACAGAAAACAGAGTAGTGGGAATCAGTGTTAGTGATGCTGAACAAGGATTTACAACTCAGAGAAGATCAGGAGGACGTGGACGTGGACGTGATGAAGGGGTTTTTTATCCTAATAACCTTGATTTATCAAAGGTTAACATGAGAAAGAGAAGACATAGAATTATCGGGGAAGAACAAAACCCGATGACACTAACCAATACTTTTGCTGGATTACAGCAAGACTTGGGGCAAACTGGTGATAGAGAAGCAAGCGAGAAATCAGAAGAGGCTGAAGACTTGGGTTATGCGGATGACCAAGACTTGTCGAATGATGAGGGTAAGGATGATTATCGAATTAATGTTAGGAGTAGTACCAATATAGATTGGGTTGAAGCAGCAGCTCAGCATGATGAGTTTTTAAAAGCACAAGCTAAGTTCCAAAGACAGAGGGAGAAAGAAAAGGAAGCAGGAAATACTAAAGGTGTAACACAGAATTCGGAGCCAAAGAAGAGTAAAAGCACGGGTGATGCAGATTCAGAACAGGTTTTTGCTGAGCTAGAGGAAGAACTCCATAGGAGAAGAGTAAATAGCCGAAGGGAAAGAGAAGAAAGATCAAGGTATGGCTATGAGGAAGAATGGACACAGATGATGATGCTAGTATTGACCTAAGTCAAAGTGAAAACTTGATGGGTTTCTACGAAGAGGAGGAAGCAAGTACAAAGAAGGGTGATAATAGGGAGGAAGATGGGCAAGAGGAGGAATCTCCAGCTGATCCTAATCCACCTGAACCACATGTGAATAAACCTGCACAAGCAACTCAGCCAAAGTCGGGGAAAAAGAAGAAGAGAGGAAATAAATAGAGGATTTTCATTAAGTTTTTATTTAGGATTTCTTAGTATCTTAGAGTTTATTTTATTTTGTTTGTTTTTCATATTTCCAGCGGCACACTAGACAATGAACCCCTTATTGCTAGTGTGTCATGCTGCTCTTTGTTTTCTTTTGCATCTTTGCTTTCAATAAAATGGGACCCCTTAAAAAAAAGGGACCTAACAGTATTAATAAATGGAGTCATTTTTCTTGAATAAGTAAGATGCTCCTATATCCTGTTTGGCAATTAGAAGCAGATGTAGGTTCCACTGAGTAGTACAGTGGTAACCTATCCCTCCCCGAAAGGGGAGGTCGGGAGTTCGACTCCCTGGCCGAGCCAAAAAAAAAAAAAAAAAATTAGAAGCAGATGTGACAAAGAATCAATTACACTTGGCCTCTCCCTATCCCTCTCTCAATCCCTCCAAAGCCTAAAATGTAGGGTAACGCGAGCCATATGAAAGTTCCCTCCGGCCACCACTCTGTGAAGTTTATAGGGAAAATATCTCTGTTTGGGATGGAGATTGAGTATCCGCAAAATAACTCTTTGCCTTGTCAAAAAAAGAAGAAGAAAAATAACTCTCTGCATTTACGATTTTGGGGGTATTGCAGAGACTCATTATCCTCTCTTGGTGAAAATTGAGGATCCACAGTGGTTGCTTTTCATGCACATTTTAGAACTTTTGGAGAATATTCCTGTATTATAGACAGTGCTTGCTGAGACATTGAGCACTAGTTCTAGAAACATCTTAAAGACACCGGCATGACTTGCACCCGGTTCTTAAACCGGCGTGATTACCAATAACACAAATAAGCTCGTCCAATTAATCTCAAAGGCATTTCATTGAGTAGGTAAGCGTTTTGTTCAAAATGATAAATGTTTAAGTTAACTGCTAAAAAGAATGGGTTTTGTTAACTTGTGTACCGATGCACAAGTTAATAGCCTTAAAATATTAATATTTTTACCTTGTGTTTCTAAATGTTCCTGGGAGTCAGAGTAATTCTTGGTAATCCAAAATTTAAATTGCAAAAACTCCATTTTCCTATTTTATCCTCAGGTTTAAAAATTATTTAATTTAATAACTAGATAGAGCTAATTATGTCTTCATCTTCTTATCTTCGATTCATCGTCATCCTTTCCAGTTTCTTCATTCCACCAAAAGCAAATATAAAAATCTATTATGTAATGCTAATTCTTAACTACATAAAGCTAATTATGTCTCTCATTGTAACAAGTAATTTCAAGATTCACTTGATTTCCGGTAATCCATCAGATGATGGTATGGTATTGGTAGGTCACTTGATTAGTTCAGGATCAACGCCATTATTCACCCTGGAATTTGATTTCACAGAAACTCCTCCAGCACTTCTAGAACTATGTTTAAATCGACCCCCTTTCTCAATTCTTCTCTCAGAAGATTTCATCCTCTTTTCTTTCTTTCCACTCCCACCAGCACCATTCGAACTCTTCCTCTTACTATTGGAATACATCTGAACATTATCATCATTTTCAAAATCATCTCTAACAAAATTCATTGCTGCTTCATCACCACCAACATCAAAATCATCTCTTGTACTCTTTTCTTTTAATTAGACTGTACAATTATTGTTTTTGACGGAGTTAGACTATATAATTGCTTGATCATCTTTCACCATATTCATATTTGATTAGTATCATCAATCTCGCGTCCACCAAAATTTCAATAACAACAAAAATGTTTATTATAAACCCAACCCAGACCCAGATTTGTTAGAACGTGATCCCAATTTTCATGTACTAAGATCTAACTATGGTGAAGAAACCCAAAATTCGATCTGTCCAACCCTAAACTCAATATTTCTTACAAACCCAATTTTCTTGTACTAAGAACCGTTTCTAGTTCTATTTATTATTCTTTAAGTTTTTTTCCTATTTGCGCGATGAACCGAGAAGTGAAAATGCGGAGGAAGAGTAAGAGACGAAGACAGAGAAAGAAGATAGACTTTTTTCTATCAAGGGTATTTAAGGAATTTAGTTTTTATTTTACACTTAATTTATCTTGCCGAGGAGTTATGAAAACAATACTAAAAAAATACCATTTTTACCCTTCTTAACTTGTGCACGGGTGCACAAGTTAACAAGACCCAAAAAGAATTTAATCCAGTACAAAGACATTCACTCCAGAATCTGAATATTGGACAACACAATTTTTGGCTTCAGAACAATTTCCTTGTAGTCATCATGCATTTTACCCTTTTTTCACTAGATTCCTTCCCTATCATTGTTGTACACACTGTTTTACTTCAAACACTAATGTACATAAAAAATGGACTTAAACTAACTTCAGAGGTAAGTTCACCATCACACAGGTGTAAATTGGTCTTGGTCACTGTGTGCCGAGCAGCTTTTCAAACCATCAGAGAGGAAGGATCAAAAAAATACCTTCTCCAGAACCAATGTTGCTTCCACACTTGAGAAACGTCATCTTCTAGCAAGATTCCATTTGTCTCAGGCACCAAATAGTAAGCAAAAAGTGTCATAATCATCACAAAGAATGCGAACAAGTAGAAGACGCCAAACTGAAGATGGCAGAGCATCAGTGGGAATACCACAGCCATGAAACTGGAAAAAATCCAATGCAGTCCAACAGCCAGATTCTGTCCGTATGGTCGAATCTCCAAGGGGAATAATAGTAAGATGTCATCATTAGAGAAAAATACCCGTCCTAACGGACCCCACCACCATGCGAACCCTGACACACAGATGCAGATGGCAACTACAATTAAGTAGTCATACACGTCACCAAGACCCGTTGCACCTACTAATTTGATCAATACCAGAGTTCCCACCATGATCTGAAAAAATCAATACATAAGTAACAGGCACTGAAGAAAGGTAATTATTTTTCAAATGTAGTGTTCTAGAACTACTGAAATAGTTACCTGACCAACAAACATTTGGACTCCTCCAGCTATGATGTGAAACCTTCTACGACCTCGACTCACCGTGACTATACCAATGATGGTCGCAGCAACATTGACTCCTCCAATGATGGATGTGTACAATAGAGTTGCATCGGTGCGAAACGCAAGAGCTTTAAACAGAAATGGAGAATAGATAACCATAACATTGATTCCAGTGAGCTGTTGGAGCAAGGGAAGAGCTATAGCCATCAGAAGGTAGGGTGTGTTCTGTGTCTGAGATAAAGTTCGCATTTTAAATCCTAACGCAGATTTGAATGCTTCTTTAGCGGTTATTAAATCATTGTACTGCATAGAAATGTCATTGGTGGTTTCATGGAGGCGTTGGAGCAACCGTTTCGCATCATCGAGCTTACCATGCTTGACCATGGAGATCGGAGTGTCTGGGAGTAAGAAAGATCCAATTGAAATAATAGCAGCAGGTATCACAGCAACGCCAAAGCTAGCTCTCCAGCCCCACTCATCTTTGATACTGTAGGTGCTGTAGTTCACAAGATTGGCTACAAGGATACCGATAGCAATCAACATTTTAAAGGCAATATTCAGGAAACCTAGGTGGTTGTTTTGAGTGGGAGCCATCTCAGACATATAGCGTTGAGCACCCTGCACAAAGAAAGTGTGAAACAAAGAGGAGAGCAGCTGGGGGTCAGAAATCAGGCAACAGAGAAGAAAAAGGTAAAAATATAGTTTTCTTTCGTTCTAGATAAGTATCTCTACTAATCACTTCTTTGGTCCCTCACATGAGGGATGAATTATTTAAGAAGTTCAGGGTCTAATCAAGGTAATGACGACAAAATTATTTCTATCAATAAACCTTGCCTTTAGCGAAATCTTTTTGATTGGCTGTATTTTCATAGCACGTCCACAAACAAAGAGAGAGCAAGTCCCAATTGAGCGAACTCACAAAACAAGAACAACCCAAAAGAAGGAACAAATTAAGAAGATCAGAGTCCAGAATGTAGGCAATAATCATGTGATCATCTTTAACCACATCTGAGCTGACAGAAAAGAAACATTTGACGGGGGTTGGAAAACACCCTATAAGGCTCCTTTGAAAAGCTTCTCACAGCCTAAATGCTGCAGCACTGAATCGAAGTGTAAATATTAAATTTTTTGATGCTTTTATTTACAACAAAAGAGTTTAAAATAAAACCGATATTGAACCCCCTTGGTTAGTTTCCTCAATTGATTTTCACTTTATGCTGCCATCCAAAAGTGATTCAAACTCTTTTTTCTCAATTGATTTTCACTTTGTGCTGCCATCCAAAAGTGATTCAAACTCTTTTCCCGGTGAAGGGTCTACTTTGTCAACATGATTTCCACTCACAAGGGAGACAGAAACGTCTACCATTGGCTTAGGCAACAATCCCGACACCCCCCTATATTTTGAAGAACAGTCTGTCTCTCATTTTTAAAGAAAGAAAATCACGACAGCCCATAGAGAAATGGGCTTATCCACACTCAAGATGACAGGATATTAAAAACCTATGTCCCTGTACCCAGGACGAGAGGCGCTGACCAGCATCATACACACACAGACACACCATTTCAACTCCTGGAGGCTTACCAATGTTAAGAGTAGGTTAATGGGAACAGTTGAAAATTTAAGGAAGTTCGATCATAGGCTTAGAATTACCTGATAATTCAGCAGGCCAAAACCCAAACCAAGCAAATTTGGACCTATAACAAACATAACAATGTTGGTGGCGAGAGCACTGACCACCGAACCCATGAACAAGGATCCACCGGCCACGATCATATGCTTTCTTGTTTCTAGTCTACTGCACTCAATATTTATACTTATCAGTGCAAAGAAACTTAAGCAGTATAGAGACCCAGGAACCAAAGAGATGGCCATAAAATATAAGCTACAGTAATGATTATAACCAGATACTTCTGTATCCTTGTACGTATCAGGGTAGATTGACTTCCCGTATTCTGGAGTGAATATAACCCCTCCTGCAACCACATGACATTCAAAACCAAGCTCTCGGATCAATGGCAATAAAAAGAACAAGCACACACATAAAAAAATTATGAATATGTTATAACCCTTATGTAAATGCCTATCTGGTACTAGGCTACTAGCTTGGGGTCGTGGTGTTGTATCAATATAATTGAATCCTTTAGCAACGAAGTGTATCTCTAATTAGCTGGGAGAGGTTAATGAAGAGGAAATTGAAGTGGCTAGGTATGAAATTGGAAGGAAATCCGATTACCAATCAGTAATCTCATCCTGCTACCTCTACTTAACTCTCTCTGTCTCTCTCTCTCTCTCTCTCTCTCTCTGAGTTTAATTTCTAACAAAAACTTTATATGAAGGAATTTCGATTAGTATAAACCCTATCGAATTAAGAAATCCCAAATTTCAATTGCAAGCAACCAGTGATAATTGAAAAATTGAAAACTAATTAAGCAGCCAAGAACATACATACCAAAGATACCGATGATATACCCAATGAGGAAACCAGAATTACCACCTATAATACAAATCCCTAAGAAGATGAAAGACATCTTATTCTTCTGCTTGTTGTTGGATTTCATTCCCACTGTTGGCAATTGTGTACTCTTTCCCATTACATGTTTATGTCTCATTAACATAATTTATGTTAAATAGCAGTAACTGAAGAAGTATTCCGAGTAGACGGAGAAACCGATTCTGGACGCAGAATGAGAACTAGTGAAGATTCAAGGAGGGAAAAAGGAATAGCTTTTTTGTATCCCACACTTGGTTCTTTTGACCACGACCTAACCGGCTGGCCCAAACTTTGGATGTTTATGGGAGCCCGCATGATTTCCTGCTTGAAAATTTTCAAGCTGAACTTTGTTATTGGCAGCACAAACCTACCCTCAATAAGGTCGGTTCCAATGGAGCCATGCAAATCATTCCCTTTGCAATCCAATGTGGCCTTACAAACTAAAAATGGGGCAGTGGCGATAGATGGAAATTCTATCGACCTCGACAGATTTCTATCGGTCATATCTCACCCCAATCCAACAGTCAAATTCAACCCTTCTATTTAATCACCTTCAAACGTACTCTTCTCTTCATCATTCTTCACATTTCTCACATCAAACATAATTTTACTTTGCTGCAAAAAACAAAATTTATATTTCATTCTTTTCTTGTAATCAATGGAGTATGATCATGATTCTTCTGATTCATCTGATGAAGAGATGCAAAGAAGAATGATCGAATTTGATTCCTATCAAAAAAAGAATTGTTCATATGCTGCAAGAAATTGATGCTGACTTTGATGAAGAAAGAGCGCAGTTCGCCACGATGTTGCAAGTCTATACCGGCGTAATACCAATGAAACCATAGCCAAAAGCAGTACAGTGTAGACGATACACTTACCGTGAGCGGGAATTCTCCCACGAAAACCTGATGCATGATTATTTCAATGAAGACTGTGTGCATTCCGATCAAGATTTCCAGCGTCACTTCCGCATGCCCCGGCACTTAACAAAATTTATTATTGCGAAGCTTGTAAGAGTTGAACCTCGAATTGATTATCAGTTTGATTGTCGTAATACTAGAGGTCACAATCCAGAGCAGAAGGATTCTTGGTTACGGTTGTCCGGCAGATTCCTCGGATGAGTACATCTGAATGGCAAAACAACTGTCTTCAACTATATCTCATTCTTTTGCGAAGTTATAATTGATCATTTCGGTATAGAGTATTTGCGCAAGCCTAACCAAAAAGATATTCGAGAGATATTGAAAGTGAATACGGCGAGGGGTTTCCCTGGAATGCTAGGTAGTCTCGACTGCATGCACTGGGTGTGGCAAGGTTGTCCAACAATGTGGGATGGTCAATACAAGGGTCATTAGCCTTAGCCAACTGTCATTTTAGAAGTTGCGGCTACTGAAGATTGTTGGATATGGCATGTTTTTTGTTGGTCTTCCTGGTTCGCAAAATGACATCAATGTTTTGCACAAATCGCCTCTTTTCGAAGACCTTAAGAAG
>JAJJMA010194922.1:0-13458 GCA_023529015.1 Papaver nudicaule | reverse complement strand
TGTGTGAGAGAAACAGTACTAAAAGAGATCAAACGGGGAAGAATTATACATATGAAAAGAAGACAACAAGGGTGTACAAGTCCAAAACAATGAAGTATAATTGCCCTTTCAAGTTAGTTTTCAATCTTTGGAAGTTTGATACCAAATGGACGATGAATGAAGTAATGGATTGTCGGCATAACCATAAACGTCCAAATGATCTCCACGGACACCCACTTGTTGGAAGGATTAAACCCAAAGAGAAAGTGGAAGTTAGAAACTTGTTGGCCGCACGTGTGCCGGTTGCTAGAATTGTATCCAAGTTGAAGAAGGACGATCCGGAAAATAAGTCAATGAAGAGAACCATATACACCGCAAAGAAACAATTTAAGAAGGAGGAAAGTGAAGATAGAAGTGTGATGCAACAATTGATGTATTTGGCAATGGAAAAAGGTTACACGTGTGACAAGCTTTTGGATGAGAAGAAACAAGTTTCTCACCTATTTCTTGCACATCCGGAATGCATCAAATTGGCTTTATGCTTCCCACAAGTTGTTGTTATGGACTGTACTTACAAAACAAACAAGTACAAGATGCCATTGTTGAACATTGTTGGGCATACGTCAACAAAGGCACCATTCACCGCGGCCTTCATTTTCTTGAGAGACGAGACGAAAGAAAGTTATAAATGGGCGTTAGAGAAGGCCAAGGAACTTATCTATGGCCCACATGGGTATCCTAAGGCGGTGGTAACCAACCAAGAAGACTCTTTAATGTGGGCTATATGTAAGGTATTTCCTAATGCCGTGAACTTCCTTTGTACTTTTCATTTATGGACAAATATTGAGAAGAAGTGTTATTCGATGATTAATCCTCTTAAGATGCAAGCCGAATTAGACAAGATTGCTAAATTACCAAAGGATGAGCAAGATGCCAAAAGGAAAGAGTTTCTAGCGAGGCATAAAATCTTTCATATGAAGTGGCAAGCATTTTGCAATGCATGGGATGCTTTGATTTAGTCAATCACGCCGGAAGTGTATGCTTATAATTTAAAAGAGTTTAAGGCCCAATGGGAGAAGGATTTTCCGTTGGTCGTTGAATATTTGGAGAAACAATGGTTGACCACTTACTTTAGATTTGTATATGCTTATACAAATCAACACAAACACTTTGATAACCAAGCTACAAGTATCGCGGAGTCGGCTCACGCTTTAAGGGTAATCTTTTTGGGGTTTGTGACACATTCGTCACCGTCTTTGAAGCGATGGATTCTTATTTCAATGATGATATTATAAGAATCAAGACTCAATTTGAATTTAGTCTTCTAAATATGCATACTTCTTTTTTGACAAGTTCATGGGTCAAGGGATTACATTTCAACGTCACTCATTTGTGCATTGAGAAGCTTCAAGAGGAAGTGGAATTGTTGATAAGGTTTAAAAGTAAACCAAAGGATAATTGTGATTGTAAAATGAGGACATCAATGGGGCTTCCATGTCGACATGTTATGGACGGATACCCTAATAAGACCGTACCTTTGGAGGAGGTTGATCCTTTTTTGGAGGCAAATGAGTTTTGAACCTCCTCAAGGCAACTTGAAAGACGAATGGGCGGAACCGTTCCACAAGACGGACTTGGGGATTCTATATTTGAAGAGGTGTGATCAAATGACCGGTCCTCAAAGGAGAAAGCTAATGATTGATGTGAAGCCCCACTTTTTTCCACACACCGAGGAAGGTGTGGAGGAACCGTTTATAGGTAAAGAGAGGGGTAGGCAAAGTACAAAGCTACTAAGGAGGGTAAAAAGAAAACTCGCAAGGATAGCCGCAACGGATAAGGATCTATCCGGATTTGAACTCCACCGAGCCAAGTACTTAGAGGAAATGGAGGCAATGAAGAAAGCGGGAATGGAGGTAACCCCAAGTCTTTCAAATAAACAAGCTAGGTTGAATAATAGAGCCTCATCAAGTGGTGTCAAGCCTCTCACCGAGCCAACACCACAATCTATCGTAAGAAAGAAAGCACTCAACGGGTTTGAATTCACAAGACCCGAGCACATGATAAGTTCTCCATGGAAGCCAGCGGTCAAGAATCCTGTCAAGACACCTCTCAAAACCAAGCACCAAGGGTACATCAAATTCTTTCCCGAGTTCATCCATAACCACATTTGATACGTATAATCTCTGTACTCTTGATGACTAGAGTTATTAGGGCGGAATTCGAAATAACTATAGACGAAAGATAGGTAGAACGTAAACACAGGGACAAAATTACGAAGAAAGATATCTTCTCTAGATTATGAACAAGACAATATTACAATCTCTCTTTCACGCTCACAATCTGCTAAGCTTGCTTTTGCAATACAATGATTACCTCACAAACTTCTTCTCTAGATTTACTAAATGCCTACGGTGTCCAAGCTATGAGCTAGGCACCTCTATATATAGTGGTTCGGTTTCCCGAAGCCTACTAGGAATCTATTTCCTATTATAAGAATCCTTCTTAAAAAAGAATCCTTCTCTATATAGGAATCCTTTCCTAAATAGAGTTCTTCCCTCAATTAACTCGAGGTCGACTAAGTTCCTAATAAAGAGACTAGGATACACCTGTATCATGGGTCCCCCCCTTTAAGAACTTGAACTCCTGTGAGAGTTAGAAATGGAGATTAGGGAACTCGAGAGCCCCTTTCTCCTTGTTGAACCACTTAGCCTTGCTGGGAACTTGACCTTGACATCCAATTAGGAAAGCTTCTCTTTCTCCTTGTCGTGTCTTAGTGATGCGTGTCGAAACCGCACAAATATAATTAAGCTCTAAACCTTCACAATATATGAGAATATAATATAATGGTAAGAACAAGTTCGTTCACAGGGAGATAATGGTTTGTTATTATAATAATTGAATCCTTGAGTAACCAAAAGGGGGGGGTTTGTTGTTTGTAACTCAAAAATAAAATAAAGTAAAGCAAATAAACGAAAGCAAAGAATAATATGAATAAGAAATAATAATATGAAATCAGGAATAACGAATATTGGTTAAGGTTTTCATCTTCAATTGCTCAACATGCATATGAAATAATATATGAAGTCTCTACTTATTCTATCATCATCAAAAGTCCTAGAATAATTCATCGCAAATATATTCCGCAATTTCCTTGAGTCATCATGCACCATAACGATGTATGCATGAATACTACCTAGAGAATAACTCGACACCATGAGTAATCGAGTTCAACTCTCTACGAGCATTAAATTCCATGAAATAGACTAATCAATGCAATGAACCACCATGAATGGTTCATTCAACATAGGCAATATCCTACACATGATTCACAAAGCTATCACCACCTCAAGAATCATGTTGTGCTACAAAGTGAATAGGTAATCGACTATTTCGTATCTCATACCTAATTCTAGCAATGGTTATAGATACAATTTAACCCAATTGGCCACTTGAATCATAAGGCATCTAAACCTAGTGTAATACATCAATCATACACTCAATCATACGGTAAAATAGAGACGATAATGAAAAGAATAAGGTTTTACTTCATAATTAATCAAAAAGCATGTCTTTTGCAATTTAGGACTACATCCTTAACCAATAATAAATAAACTAGATTACTGCTGCAGCAGTGGGGGGACGACCGGAAAAATAAATTCTTCTTTGGCGATGTTAAGTTTTCATTCCTTCCAAGTTCCAACTTGTAGTCACATATTTGATCTCATTTTTCCTTTGTTGTAATACTCACAGTGTATCATTCGCCAACGCAAAACTCTTTCTATCAAGGAGGTAGAGTAATAGAGATGGACACAACACAATACATACATTGAGCCAAACCCAAACCCTCCTTAAATCAATTGTGACTCAAAAAAAAAAATCACCAGAGCTTCTTTCGACCCTATAATTTCAAAAACCATTAATCCATAGTTATGATTTCCATACAATCCTGAATTCCTGATATCTTCAAGAATTCGTGAACTGTTTGTAGTTTAACTCAAATATTTTAACTTGGGTTACTTTAACTTAGCCATGGTTAAAAAAATGCACAGATGTTACAATCTTAAACACACATACCCAAGTGTTATCATTTAGATAAGACTCTTTAGATAATGAGGGATAAAATAAATTTATTAAACAAGAAAAGAAGAAACGAACTCTTCTTATTTCTTTCTTTTACATAGTTAGAAACAAATCCAAAAATTGATAAGAGAATTCCCTGATTTTATTAACAATGTTTCTCTTGCGAGCTTAATCTCTGTTTTGCTTTATTTTGGGGTTCCTATTAATGTTAAGAAGAGGACAAGCCCTGATATTTTCATTTGAAATTGTGATTCTAGCAGGTGGAAGTAAAACAGAGTATATACAAAGGGTGAGATAGAGAGCGAAAGGGGGAGGGGAAGGAATTTCTAACCATCCTTAAATAGATCTGTTTCTATGTGCAGTCAAAACAATTAAAACCCATTTTTTCAATACTCTCAAATCCAAACATTTCTAACCCAACTTCATCCCAATTTCAAAATTCCGCGCATATATACCTCAAATCAGTTCAATTTTAGAACCCATTTCAGAAACATCGAGAGGAAGTGTTGATGGAGAACAAGGAAAATCGAAAATAAGTTGAAAAATAGTTGTCGCTGATGATTCAATCTTCAGAATGAAAAGGGAAAAGAAGGGGTTTTGCTGAAAAGCCGAATTTGCTCAATTGATTGAATGAATGATGAGATTTTTATGCAGATTTTATTGCTTTATTCTATGAATTTTGTTGAGTTGCATCGGAGATGAGTTTGCTCAACGGTTTGACTAACCGGTCAGCGTCAAATCCAGGTACTAAATCTTAATTTTTTGAATGTTGGGTACCAACGCTATGTGTTGGTCTTTTCCCGGGTACCAAAGGTTAAATAGCCCTAAAAGAAGTTCTAAAATTCAGTAAAGAAGAAGATTAGAGAGAAAAGGGAGACTGAGTCGGTCACCTAGTTGGTTGAGTTGGATCTACCAGTTGACTCATGGAGGCAGGGTGCGCATAAGGTACGTTGGGTGGAAACAACATCTTCATCTTCTTTGATTTCTGGTATATGGGTGAAGTTCAGTTTTACAACCCGACCGTATTTGTTCTTCATTCAGGAACTCTGTATTTCAGAAAACAGAGGTCCGAATTCTAACCGAATCATATGATCAATCTAATAACTATTTCGAAGAATTTGAAATTGTAAATGTGTGTATTAGATCGTATACAAACGATGTATGTAATCAATTCGTTTGATTATCTTCAATTGTTTCTCTAATTGCAGAAATTGTTGATCAATTTTAATTTCTTTGTACAAACATTGTGACGGACAATATTACAAAAGTCATCCTATAGGGACTCCCTAACGGTCGTCCAATTAGCTACTCATGTTCTTAATAAAAGCAAAAGAAATCATTATGTTTGTGAAAGAAATCATAAAAACTCCCTTATACAATGCTCCAATCTTTCTCCCAAAGCTCCACCTCGAAAATCGTGCCAAACCCTAGCTTTTTCTCCACCTCGGGATGCGTGCACAGTAGAACTCCAAAACTCTGCGTCTGTGAACAGTGCACAGGAGAAAACTTAGAACTACTCAAAAATATGCGTGATACCTTCCTGTGAAGTTTTTTCTCTTATTTATGTACAAAATCAAAACCTAAACCTGATTTCCTAAACCAACTCGCAGCCCACTAAGCCAGCAAACCCGAGCCCAACAACCAGACCCAACTCGCAGACCCAACTCAGCTCCAACCCAACTCGGAGACCCAACTCACTGAATCAACCCAACTCGTCAGAACCAACCCGTGCGAGTCACACGCTTCGACTTCTACACGTGCCAGTGGCACACTCACCCCACATGAGTGAGCCACACGCTCTATCTTCATCCTCTTCCATCTGAGAGACCAGACCTCCGGCAGTTCATCATCACCAGCAGAAAACAATCAAATGCATACAACCCTTCTAAGCAGAAATTGAACCAAACCCAAGTTGCAGAACAGACTCCTGAGCTCAATTACAGCTCCAATTCCTTCAATTCCTTCATCAGCCATCAACAGCAGCACAATCCATCTTCAATCAACACAAAAACCCATCTGTGTTCCTGCAGAAATTGCTCTCTCTCTCTCAGCAGCTCATACATCATCACATCAACACTCACCGCAGCTCAGGCTTCAACCCAGCAATCAAACCAACGTTTAAACCCCATCAGAACACCAACACAGCACAATTCTTCCCTGGAACACACACACACATGGTTAACTGCCCCGAAAGAGAGATGACAGCATCTTGGTTCTTCTCTGATCTTCTTGACCTGAATCCGAAGCACCCTCTCTCTGATTTTCCTCTGTGATTCTCTGCTTTGCAACCATTGCTTCTCTGTTCTTCTCTACGTTTTCAGCTCCACTTCTCAGACAACTAGATCTGAGAAAGAAAGAAAAGTCTTCGTCTGTTTTAATTAAGATAAGGGTTGCCCCTTAGCGGCCATCTGAGGTTGGATATAACGCGGCGCCCTGAACTCTTGATGGTGCCCTCATGTGCTTGTCCTCCATGGCAGCCCTGAGTAAACTCTCCTGGGTGCTTCAGTAATTTTCCTTGGTTACCTTCAGTGAACTGTGGATGCCCCTTAGTGATTCTCTTGCGACACCTTTGTAGTCTTGCTCTTCTCTTGTACGAGACTCGACCATCCTAGAGTCACCAACTTGTAAATAGAGTTTCTGCTTCATTTTATTGAATATTATTTCAAATTACATGAAAAATAGAAAACAAGTAAAAACAAACGATGTATGAGACTCAAGTCGACTAAAATGCATGATTAAGGTACTCTTGAATAGGTATTTTGACAACCTATCACTTAGTTACTCTTCGCTCCAAAATGCAATCTTCTTTCAGCGGCTCCTCTCGATCAAACCATAAGTCTTCTACGTGCGGTAAGATCATCTTGTCATCCCCATCATCATCCAGTAACGGTGGCTCAAACAACTTCAAGTATTCGGCATTAATGACCGAGTACATTCCTAGATAAGGTGGTAAATCGAGACGAAAGACATTGTCACCAATCTGGTCGAGAATACGAAACGGTCCATACCTCAATGGCTTCAACTTCTTACCTCCCCCCTTCAATCTTTCCTTACCTAACTTCAACCATACCATGTCACCAACACCGAAATTACAAGGAACAAGATGCTTGTCATGTTTTGCCTTGTATTTGGCTTGTGATTTCTTTAATTGTGCTTCAACGGTCGCATGAATTTGAGAAATCTTCTCCAAGAACTTTTGTTCCTTTTGTCTCTCACTTCCTTCTTTTCCCCCAACTGTTGTATCACTTGAAAACACCAAATCGAAAGGACTAGGCGGTAAGTAGCCATAACACTTCTCGAAAGGAGACTTTCCCGAAGAACTGTGAACCGCTCTATTGAAAGCAAATTGTAGATATGGTAGACTCTCATCCCAAGTCTTAGGATGCTTAGAATTATATCCCCATAGCATGTGAACCATAGTCCTATTGACTACTTCTGTATGTCCGTCTGTTTGTGGATGAAAAGATGTACTCTTCTTCAACCTAGTGTCCATCATCCTCCACAAAGAATCCCAAAAGTGACTAAGAAACCGACTATCCCTATCATAAATAATAGAGGTAGGTAACCCGAAATGCTTCCACACATGCTCGAAAAAGAGCTTTGCTGCACCCGCTCATGTCACCGTCTTTGTACATGGAATCAATGCAATCATCTTGCTGAACCGGTCAACCAAAACGAACAAGTAATCATGACCCGACTTGGTCTTCGGCAATCCACCAAGGAAATCCATAGAAATACTCTCCCAAGGTCTTGATGGTACCGGTAATGGTAGATACAACCCATGTTTCCTGTTTGAGGGTTTAGATGTGCAACACAACTTACAACCTCGAACAAACTTAGCCACATCATCTTGCATCTTTGGCCAAAAGACATAACGTCGTAGGTAAAGTAGCGTCTTATTCATCCCAAAGTGTCCAGCAACTCGGGATGTATGTGCTTCTCTCAACCATTGCAACCTATCTCCATCTTCTAGAATGCATAACAACTGATCTTTGTATAATAACCCATCTCGGAGTTCAAACTCACCTTTCAAACCACCTCTTACTTTCTCTAACACTTTCTTGAAGTCTTTACTGGATGCGTACGACTCAGCATACTCTTGAGGAACAATTGGATGAATCCGCATAGCCACCAATAAACTAACTGGCGGTCTTGACAACATATCGGCTGACTTGTTTGTAACTCCCTTCTTGTACTTGATGATTATATGAAATGCCATCAAGTAGGACATCCACTTCATGTGTCGAGCTTATTGTAACTTGGTTTGCGCATGTAGATACTCCAATGGCTTATGATCCGAGTGCACTACCACTTCTTTACCTAAGAGATACACTCTCCAATGCTTAACACATTGATACAAGGCATAGAATTCCTTGTCGGAAGGTGGATAGTTCTTAATAGCACCCGAGAACAATTCTGAATGGTACTCCACTGGTTTACCATCTTGTAGCAACACTCCTCCTAATGCATAGTGAGAAGCGTCTGACTCAACTTCAAAAGTACGTTGTAAATTAGGTAAAGCTAATATCGGTGCTTCTGAAATCTTCTTCTTAAGGAACTGAAAAGCGTCTTCATGGGTCTGCTGCCAATCAAACTTTGCCTTAGCCCCCGTCATACCATGTAGTGGCCCAGCAATAGTAGAAAAATGCTTAATAAACTTGCGCAAGTATGTGCAAGCTTCCAAGAAACTTCTGACTTCAGTCACCGTGCTAGGTCTTGGCCACTTAGTGATCACCTCAACCTTCCTTGGATCAATATTACGTTTCCCACCACCAACAATGAAACCGAGATACCAACTCTTCATTTCCAAACTCACATTTCTTTTCGTTCAACTTCAGCTGGCCTTTATGTAACACTTGAAATACCTTCTCAACGGTTACAAGATGTTCCTCCCAAGTTCTGCTATATACGAGGATATCATCCAAGTAAACAATGACAAAATCTTCTATAAAGGGTCGTAACAAATCATTTATCAAACGCATAAACGTCGCTGGAGCATTACACAAACCAAACGGCATCACCAACCATTCAAACAAGCCTTATTTGGTCTTGAAAGCAGTCTTCCATGTATCATCTTCTCGCACTCTCACTTGATGATAACCAGATTTAAGATCCAACTTTGTAAAGACTCGAGTACTCTCCAATTGATCCATCATGTCATCTATCCGTGGTAACGGGTAGCGGTTCTTGACTGTGATCTTGTTCAAGGCTCGGTAATCTATACACATACGCCAGCCTCCATCCTTCTTCGGCACCAACAACACGGATGATCCACAAGGCGAAGCACTTGGTACTATAACTCCTAGTTCTAGAAGTTCTAAGACTTGTCTCTTTATCTCCTCGGATTCTTCCACGGATGTGCGGTAGAGCCCTACATTAGGTAGAGAACTTTCTCCCATCAACATGATCTCATGTTCCACACTCGTCTTCGGTGGTAACCCCTTGATTTATGAAAACAAATCTTCATATTTCAACTTCAACTTATCTAGGTCGTCTTCTTGTTGTTTAGACAAAGTAGTCAAACAAACTCTACTCGGCTTCTCTTCTAGAGAACGGATCACAAGGAGAATAAACTTTGTACTAGCATTCACCAACCGCTTAGCCTGAGTGGCTGTAATCAGACTTGCTCCTACAAGGGGAGACTCTATAGCCCGAATTACATAAGTCTCACCTTCTTTCTTGAAGGTGTACTTCTGCTCCCTTCTATATAGAGTAGCATCTCTATCCCATAAATAATGACTTCCCAGTACAACCTGACATACATCCAATGGAACTACGTCGCATGTAACCTCGTCAATGTAGGACTCATCTAGAGCAAACTTGAACGTACACTACTGCGGAACTTGTAACCCTCATTCCTTTTGGAGCCATCCCAACGGATATGGATTTGGATGTTTGAATGTCTTCAAACCTAGCTTTTGTACCAAAGAATTTAAAAGTAAATTCTTCTGACTTCTCGGGTCAACAACAGCATCAACCAATGTTGTTTTAACTTGCATCTTCACAATGAAAAGCCTTTCCCTAGGATCATCTCTTGTAGGTCCTTCTTTTGCTTCTGTCATGAGAGAAAGCTTTGAACTGGGTTCCGTTAGGCCATGAACTTCTTTTGGAGTCTGAGCAACTAGTGTGGTTTTCTTGGCTTCTCTCTTTTGTATCCCTATTGGCTTAAGATGGGGATGCTTTTCCCAACACTTGTCTACTACGTGCCCTGTTTGTTTGCAATGCGTGCAAGACAAACCTCCTTTGTCATTGAACTTCCCTTCGTCTTTGCTTCTTTCACCTCCTTTGACGTTGGTACCTCCAGATTTCACCTTCGGGTTTCCCTTAGAGTCAGTTTTCTTAAGCCTACCTTCAATGGCATGGGCTTTTACGCTTGCTTCAGCGATAGTATCGACTGAAAACATCTTCAACTCCTTCCGTATATACTCATGGAACCCAGAGATGTACTTCATATAGATAGCATTACTCCTAAGTCCAAATCTAGAACCATAGCTTGATTCTGAAATGCTGAAGTATATTCTTGCACAAATTGGTTGAATGCTTGCTTTAAGTTGTACCACTTGAGCCATATTTCTTCAAGGTAGCCAACCGGATAAAATTGTTTCCTTATGACTTCCTTGAACTTCTTCCACGACAATGCTCCTTGGTTTTGTCTTCTATAAGCTTTCCACCATATTAGAGCATGCTTTTGTAGCTTCAATGTCGTACAAGCAATCTTTCTTCCTGAATTGAACTTGTCAAAGGAAAAATACGTCTCTAGACGCTCTATCCAATCATCAAATTTCTCTACATCGATACTCCCATCAAAGTGTGGAATTTCAACATGAAAATCGATTTTCAGATTACTCTGTTTCTTACCAAGAGGTTTGGTTTCTTTAGGTTCTTTGGTTTCTCCATCCCCTAAATCTTCTTCTTCCTCATCCTCTGGTTCATCTTCTTCTTCCTCTTCATCCGCAACCTCAGATGGAGTCTTACTCTTCTTTTTCTTCGCCCGGGTGTGTTGGAAAGAATACATTCCTTCAACTCTTCAAGAGTTGTTTGCATAGACTTCATGTCTTTCTGTAGCGTAGCTACCTTCACCTTAGTAGTCTTCGGAGTATCATCAACCTTAGGTTCTTCGCCTGGCTTCATCCTAGGGTTCCTTGTCCTCTTAACGTCTTCCTGCTTTACGCGTAACTCACCAAGCTTCTTGTAGAGAGATCTAGTGAAGACCATAAACCACAGTACTTCCCTAAAAAGAGCTAACCCGCTCTGATACCAACTTGATACGTATGATCTCTGTACTCTTGATGACTAGAGTTATTAGGGCGGAATTCGAAATAACTATAGACGAAAGATAGGTAGAACGTAAACACAAGGACATAATTACGAAGAAAGATATCTTCTCTAGATTATGAACAAGACAATATTACAATTCTCTCTTTCACGCTCACAATCTGCTAAGCTTGCTTTTGCAATACAATGATTACCTCACAAACTTCTTCTCTAGATTTACTAGATGCCTACGGTGTCCAAGCTATGAGCTAGGCACCTCTATATATAGTGGTTCGGTTTCCCGAAGCCTCTAGGAATCTATTTCCTATTCTAAGAATCCTTCTTAAAAAAAGAATCCTTCTCTATATAGGAATCCTTTCCTAAATAGAGTTTTTCCCTCAATTAACTCGAGGTCGACTAAGTTCCTAAAGAGACTAGGATACACCTGTATCAACATTATAGAAATAGAGGAGGTTCCCAAAGATGGTAATTGTGGATATCATGTGGTGGCAAGTCAATTGGGTCATTTTCCTTTGGAGGCTAGGCACGAGGGAAAAGCATGCGCGTATGTTCGTGAGAAGATGTTGTATACCTTGCTATAGAAACCTCAATTTTACTTTAGATTTTTGAGAGACGGAACAAAGGGAGAAGCCGGGTTAAAGGAAGAGTTTGTGAAAATGATTAAACGTATAAAGGGTACTAAAAGGATTTCATGGGATATGTGGATGGAATTTCCGATTTGTGGTTTTCTAATAGCGGAGACATTTCATTGCGTGGTCCATTTTTTCTCAAATGGATTGAATGAAACTTATGCACCGATAGGATTTCCATATGATAAAGATGTGAAGGCTAGACGAGTCTTTATTGGACATGTTGAGAAGAATCATTTTATCGGTCTCAAGGTTAATATTCATTGCCCATTACCTCCAATTTCTTATTATGCTTATTATCCTAAGTTATTTATAAACCACTCGGAGGAATGGTGTGAGGATTACATGAAGCAAATGGGTCTTTGGAGGGCACTCATAATGTCCAAAACACGTGAACGGGAATATTGTAATCTATCCGATTTGGAAAATGACAACAAAGTTCAAAATATGTACCAAATAGTGGAAAGTGATGAAGAAGATGAGGAAAGTGATGAACAAGATAGAGAAGGTGATGAAGAAAAAGAAGAAGATATTCAAGCAAGTGTAGCACTCCTATCATTGACCATGGGACTTGAAGAGATGGAAGAAGGCTTTCCAAAAAAGAGAAAAGGGGTTGGAAATGAGTAGGTTCGGCTCATTTTTGTATTTTTGGTAATGAGCCGAACTACATGCAGGGCATTTAAGGTGGATATGCAGGGCATTTAAGGTGGACATGCAGCGTAGATTTCTATTACGTAGGTAGGTTCGGCTGTAATTTACATTTTGGGGTCAAGGCCGAACCTAGTGTTTTTAAATTGAACTTGACGTATGTATGCAATGAAGCTTTAAATTGAACTTTCAGTTTATATATGTTGCATAAAGTCTTAACCTTAAACGTTAAAGGGCACCTTTAAATGGTAAAATAGCTCTTAACCAACAATAGCTCTACTTTAACCATGAGCTCTAGCAATAACATTAGGTAACAAAGCTTAAGTCAACCATCATATTACATAAACCATGAACACCTTTTAGTATATATATCCGATGCATAAAATTAGTTAAACCCTTTGTCAAGAGATCTAATACATAAACTTAGTTAAGTCACATCAAAATCATAAACCTAGTTAATTTGACGCCCAGATCTAAGAGTAATCCTCCCATCTCTGGTCATCCTGGGTCCACCAGTCACCCTGCCGATCATATTGAAGATTGCAACACTGTTACAAAGGTTACAGTGACAAGCATCATCGTCATCACTTTCGGGCTCAACAACTCTTCTTCTTCGAAGATTACGAACAACAGGTTGTGAAAACTGATCAATCACTAGTGTCACCAAGTCTTGTATTGTTTCAGTTGGTTGAAGCGAAGCAGGAGACCTGTAAAAACAACAAACGGAGTGTACAGTCATGGGTTCGGCTTACCCGACAAAAAACACATATGAGCCGAACCTGGGATAACTTAAAGGCAACAAATATTGTCAGGTTCGGCTTACCCGACAAAAAACAAATATGAGCCG
>JAJJMA010194906.1:0-18573 GCA_023529015.1 Papaver nudicaule | reverse complement strand
CCAAGAGTATTGGTTGACCCAGGTAGCTCTGTTGATATTCTATTTAAAGTTACTTTGAGCCCTTGAGAAAGTATGCGAGCCCTTGCGCCGCAGAAATTACCTTTCAGCCCTTGCAATGAAATGACTAAGTTATCCCTCAACTAACACTTGAAATGACTAGTATACCCTTTCACTAATTAACATATATATACTTAATTTTAAACCAAAACCCAAAAAAAAAAAAAACCCTCTCATCGCCTGCCTCTCCTCTCTTCTTTTCCTCTTCTTCTAAAAAAAAAACCGTTTTCCTCGCGAAAATTCATCGCGAAATCATCGACCTCGTCGATTTCAAAAACTTAATCGCTTGACTTCTATATCATCATGGTGAGGACGAAACAAAAGGCTGGTCGAGGTGATAAACAACCCGAATCTCCCCCGGAAGAGTTAGAACCAACTCTTGCCCAAGTTCAAGAGAAAACTCGAATCGAGCGTGGAAAAGGAGATATGGCAGCGATTCGAGGGTATTTTCGCTAACCCATTTCATCACATTTGCTTTTTATGCTGTTTTATTGAAGTTTCATGTTGTTTTGATGCTTGAATCGAAGGATTTAGGGCAGAAAAACCCGTTACAGATCAACATTCGGCCCCTAAAAAACCCAGAATAGGGGCCGAATGCTCCATTGTTCTCGAGAACCAAGAACAATTCGGCCCCTATTCTGGGTTTTTTAGGGGCCGAATGTTTGCATTCGGCCTCTATTTTTTTTTAGAGGCCGAATGCGCATCCGGCCCCTAAAAAAATTTAGAATAGGGGCCGAATGTACATCCGGCCTCTAAAAAAATTTAGAATAGAGGCCGAATGTACATCCGGCCTCTAAAAAAATTTAAAATGAAGGCCGAATGTTCAACTGTTTCAATGATTTCACTTTCTTACCATGTTGCTCAATTGTGAATTATTGTTGTGTGTACTGCTTAATGTGTTGAATTCTTCTTGTTTTGGTGTTTTAATTATTGTGGTTGTTGTATGAGTTGAAATTGGTTGTTTTAAGTTGAATTTATGACACATATTAGGAGTAAGAAGAGGAAAATGGAAGTTTCTCCGCACAAAAAAGGAGACACACCGGTAGGTCGCCATCCTGATAAACCCTTGGGTGCTGAAAATAGGGGCAAAAAGCCGGGGTCCGTGGTTATCCGTGAACCATCATCTACGGAGATGGGGAGAGAACAAGAAGACATTGAAGAAGATGTTGAAAAAGATGTTGAAGGAGATGTTGAAGAAGCCCCCCAACCATCAAGGAAAGGCAAAGAGAAGGTGGTTTCGACTCCTCGTAACATCCATAGCAATGTTCCTGCACGTGACTTGTTGTTAGACGCTAGAAGAGACGGAAAACCCCATGGTCTTCCACGCGATGGTGGTGAAGTGTTGATTGGTTACGCGGAGTCATATGCTTCCGTAGTGTATAAGACCAAGGTATGTGTATCGACTGAGAAACAATCGACTGTTCGTTTATTTATATTATTGATTTCTTATTTATTTATGTTGGTTTGTAGGATACCGCTAATGCAACCCGCTTACTTAGAGCTCAGAAAGCTGCCAAATGGACTCTTGACAATGAGGTGCAAGGGGTAAGGGCTCTAGTGGCGGCAACTGGTCTATTGGAGGCAATAGAAGTCGTATGCCCGAGAATGATATGATAACATGTTCGGCTCTCGTCGAAAGGTTTCAACCGGAGACAGCAACAATGCACATGCCTTTCGGTGAGGTTGGTATAGAAGCCGACGCCCCGAAACACATCCAAGGCCTCAAGGTTAGAGGTAAAGCAGTGGGAGTGGGTTTTACAGATATGAATTGGGATGAAATGTATCCTTGGGCAAAGAAGGTCCTCGGTTGGGAGAAACCTAAAGCTGAGCTCGAATGCTGTAGAGCCAAGAAAGATGTGGATGAAAAAGACTTCGGGGGTATGAATAAAAAAAAACAAGATTAAATTTTTTAAGTTGGCGAACTTGAAGAAAGAGTTTGAAGGAACCTTGGCCAAATCAAAGGATAGAGTTGTAGACGAGGAAGAAGTGAGGCATACCGCTGGGGCTTATGTCTTGTACCATCTTGGTGCCCTCATCTTTCCGGACAGCACGGGGAACTTGGTGAGTACAAACTATCTGCAGTTGTTGGAGGATCTCACCACTCTTGATGAGTACGCGTGGGGAACCGCCACGCTTGGTCATCTAATCAACGAACTTGGAAAGGCCTCTAGGTATGAAACTAAAAACCTTGGAGGAAATTGGAACTTATTCCAGGTAAATCTCTACCCATGTAACTGTGCTATCCACATATGCTCTTGTTTATATATTTTGTGTTGATTGTTTGTTTTAAAATTGTATGAAGGGGTGGATTTATGATCATTTTGATAAATTGGATGTGGTGAAGAAAGTCGATGAGAGCGTCGACTGTACCATGCCTACCACGGCGAAATACAAATTCATAGAGAACATCAACAAGTTGAAGAACAAAGGCCCAAGATTGGTTGAGTTGAGGAAGAGGTTAGATCAGATGAAGGCCGAAGATTTCACCTATAGGCCCTACGAGAACCGTGAACCTGAACTCGGTGCGATCGTTTCACAACGAGACTTGCCGATTTCTACGTACTATGGTCCTCTACCCTTTCCCTTTGGTTATGGCATGTATGATCCCCGCCGTATTCTAAGGCAATTGGGATACGTTCAAACTATCCCGGTTGCGGAGACAAGTAAGTTCAAGTTGAAGGCAAAGGGTGGCGGGAGCGATGATACCAAGAGCACCGACCATTCATGGTGTGGAAACTATTATCCCGAACCTACTGTTGCAATGTGGAACTCACTTGACTCCAACAATATTCGTGTGAAGGGATTTCGACTCATCTCGGACGATCCAGCTGAAACGGCTGATGGGTACATGGAGTGGTACAATAAGATTTCTCACCCTCTTATTGTTAATCGGGAATCCCAAGCCAAAGTAGCTGAGCAAAGGAGGGCGGAAGAGGCCACGGAAGGATCTAGCAAGGCCAAAGGTGAAAAGAAAGCTTCCTCAGTTTTGGAGAAGGCGAAAGAGTTATTTGTAAGTATTTTGAAGTTGTCAAGTTTTGATATCATAAGGCTGTGCAAGTAATACTGATAGCATTTTGTTTTGATTTGAACTGTCTACAGGTTTCAAAGTCTAGGGGGCTTTTGAAGAAAATGAGGGTTAAGATGGGGTGCAAGAAAGCTATAGATGTGGCCGAATGGAGTGCCTGCCATGATGAATGGGAACAATTGATTAACAGCTATGCTAGTGACACAATGGCAAGCAAGAGGCCGCGCAAGGAGGGTGAAGGTTCGAGTGGAGCCGGTGGTGCTGATGATCAAGGTGGTCGCCCGAAAAGAGGGCGTGGACAATGAAACTCTCAATGCTTGAATTCTTTCAACTCTTATCTTTAAAACTCTTAAACTTGAAAAACTTTGTTATAGAATCCTTTGTTTTTGTTTTCAAACTTTAAACTCTTAATCTATGTATGCAATGCTTTGTTATTTGGTTATGTTATTTGTTATGTTTGGGAATCAATATGCAGGTCACATTCGGCCTCCAAAAGGGAACTATCGTGGAGGCCGAATATACATTCGGCCCCTAATATGAAACTATCGTGGGGGCCGAATATACATTCGGCCCCTAAAATACCTAGACTTTAGAGGCCGAATGTTACACTGAGTTTCAATAATTTTTACACCATAACATTCGGCCTCTATAAAAATTTATCGTGAGGGCCGAATGTGCATTCGGCCCCTAAAGTACCCAGATTTTAGAGGCCGAATGTTACACAGAGTTTCAATAATTTTAACGACCCAACATTCGGCCTCCAAAAAAATTTATCGTGAGGGCCGAATGTACATTCGGCCCCTAAAATACCTAGATTTTAGAGGCCGAATGTTACACAGAGTTTCAATAATTTTTACGACCCAACATTCGGCCTCTAAAAAAATTTATCGTGAGGGCCGAATGTACATTCGGCCCCTAAATACCTAGATTTTAAAAGCCGAATGTTACACAGATTTTCAATAATTTTTACACCCAAACATTCGGCCTCTAAAAAAATTATCGTGAGGGCCGAATGTACATTCGGCTTCTATTAGTGTGAGATGTTGAAGGCCGAATAAGGATTCGGCTTATATTTCTGTTAGAAATAGAAGCCGAATGTTTAATAATATCAAAAAAGAGTTATTGTGTTCAAAAATAGATCCGTTGGAGTTCGAAAATAGATCCGTTGGAGATCAAGAAAACTATCCGTTGGGTACTCATCTTTATAAATAGACTCTTTCACAAACATTCATTTTCATAGATAACTCTTCTTCCTAAACCTTCTTCTTCCAAACCTTTATCTCAATCAATCTACAATGTCAAGCTCATCGTCAAATGAATCCAGGAGGCCAACTCGATCACCACAAGAGATACTATCTTTAATACGCAAACCAAATGAATCAATCTCAACACCTCCTCCAGCATCTCCTCCTCGTAGACGTTATCGAAACATGACTGATAAGTTTGTTCATCAGTACTACTATACGTGTTCTCCATCTCAAAAACCATTATCTCCTCCTCCATCAACACGAATCAAACCAAGCTTCGCTCCATTTACGTTGGAAGAAGATCTACGTCTTTGTAAAGACGTGATCCACTATTATGGATTTCAAAAAAGTCGTGGGGATGTCAAGTGGAGGTCCCTGTTTAAGTATATCGAAGATGACTTCAAGTTTCAAAACCAATATGTGCGCGATGGAAGAGGCCTCTCAGAACGATGGTGGAAAATACGTCAAAACGTTCATGATTTTATGCACTTGGGGAGATTGGCCCGAGATTTTCTTGGGAATGATGTTACGGAGGATGAAGTTTATGTCAGGACTTTGAAGGTATGGAAACAAAGTAAAGGAAAGGATTTCGAGTACGAAGCACATTACCATGAGCTAAAGGATTTTCTCAAAACCTTCGAAGTATTATGAATCCTTTGTTTTTGTTTTCAAACTTTAAACTCTTAATCTATGTATGCAATGCTTTGTATTAACCGATTATTATCCTGAAATACACTAACTACTATCACATGGTTATGGAACAAAATAGGAAGCATCAATACATGAACAAACATAACAAACATACATTCATAACCAGAAATTCAACGATTTAAGTCAACCATACATTCATAACCAGAAGTTCACCATCATAGATGTCGATAACATAAAATAAACTAGAACACACAATACCAAAACACATAATAAAACTCAACCAGTGAAACCAGTTCCAAACCCTGTTCGACTGCGGATTAGTTCCCAGCTCGGTCCGCCATTGGCCTCAACAAGTGGACGGAGACGTGCAACTTCAACGCAAAATGTACAACCACAAGGAAAAATTTCCACACCCTCACCAACCCTCTTTCTTTTAAGATTACGAGGTACATTTGCTTGCCATTCATCATGATCGACAAATCTTTCGACTTGCTGAGGAAGAAAATCACGATAATCCCTACGCAGGCCAGGAGCATATTCCCCACGCAAATGCTGTGGTCGTGGAAGAGGGGGATCAATGTGTTCATCCCTTTGACGTCGTGTTTCAATCACGCGTGGATCATCCTCACGAATTGGTTGACCACTTGATTCGGCGGTTGTTTCAATACCACCCGGAACAACCTACAAGAGAGAAACACATGTAAGCATGCAACATTCGGCCTTTATTTTGGCTCAAAGTGCCAGCCGAATTAACATTCGGCTGGCACGATAACTCATTTTAGAAGCCGAATGTACATTCGGCTGTTAAAACTTACAAGCCGAATTATCATTCGGCCCCTATTGTGAGAGCTTTTACCAGCCGAATATGACGCTGTAAAATAAGAATCCAAGTTCTTATTCAGCAGCCTACATTCGGCCTCTATTGGTACTTAGGTTAGCAGCCGAATGCGGATTCGGCTGCCAAAGTTTAGAGGCCGAATGTGTGAATATATTTCGAAAAAAACAACATTCGGCCCCTATTATGGCAGCCAAACTGTTCTTCGTCTTGAACATTCGGCTTCCATAATAGGGGCCGAATATGGCGCTGGTGAGACATAAAAGTCTCACCTTTAGCTCGATTTCGGCCATAAAACATGATTTTGAAGTATACCTGTGTATTTGAAGCAATGGGTTCATCATATAAGTGCTCATCTTCAGGATTTGGGACAAAAAAATCATCGAAATCGTTGTTTTCTTGAGTTTCCGGTAAAACGTTTCGTGACGATGAAGATTCTCCCATAAACGGATTTCTCGCAACGATCATCGTATGTTTGTTACGATGAGGTTCATCAATGTTATCCCCCCCAAACATTTCAGAAAACACACAAACAAAACAAAAATCACACCAAAAAAAAAAATTTTCCCTCTTTTTCTTCCCCTCTCCACACAAAAATCTCCCCAAAATTCTGATTTTCTCTCACCAAAATTATCCAAAACCTTAAGTATATACTTAACTCTAATTCTTATTATTAACTCTAATCATGTGAGGGGTAGTTTAGTATTTAAAAAAGTTGGAAAACTAAAGGGGTCTCAAAAATTACTAGGGGGAGTGACAAAACAAGGGCTCGCATACTTTCTCAAGGGCTCAAAGCAACTTTCTAAGATATAGGATCCCTGAATTCTGGACCGACCTTATTCCAATCTTGGGCCACTCGGTTATATCATGGTATGATGGATACAGAGATAGCCTAGATACGATAAGATCAAGTTATTTCTATGTAGTACGAAAATTACCTAAGCATTTATCTCCTTTTTCAAAAACAAACATAACCTACATTTGAGTCAAAAGAAAAAAAAAATTAGAATCTAAAACTCAGGTTCAACTAAGTTTTTAAAAAAATAATATTTATGAACTTCAAATTTGACCGAGTTATATATGACAAATTCTTTACAAACTCCGGGTTCAGTTGGGTTTAAATCAAAAACCTCTACGGACTTTAGGTTCAACTAGATTTTAAAACAAAAAACATTTTCGAATACTTATGGTTCAGATAGGGTTTCCCCTCTCTTTTTTTCCTTATTGTCTGTGAGGTGTTTTTCACAAAAAAATATGCCAAAGAATGTTATCCTGATTTTCCAAGATTTGATCAACAAAATGAGTATGAGAATATGACCTATTTTAGTAAATAATAAATCTAAGAAAATATGTCGTAAGCATCTCACATTATGAGGTTATAAGGGCCACCCCCTTTTACTTTATGGTATCCTTATTTGTCGAATTAGGTGAGTTAGTTAGTCTTCAAATGTGGGTTTGAAATAAAAATTCCCTTTCTTAAAATAGAAAAAAAAAACTGTCTCATTGAACCAATACAAAGTCCGTTAAAAAGTAAGTCAAGTAGATCATATTTGGTTGAACTTGAGTTTTGGTAACTACCCGTTCTAAAAGGGGTACTGATTTGTTTGGAGGTGTACCATGCCATATGTCTCATTTTATGTGTATTTTGGTACACACCCAAGCAAATTGGCACCCTATTAGTAGTCACGAAGAAAAAACATGTTTGTTTGTTGTCTAAAATGCTTAAATTTTGGCTTTGTGGGATCTCTAGCTATATGCGAGTCACCGAGTTTTTTTTTTTTTTCTTTTTTAACAACCCCAGATCAGGGTGCTTTAAAATCCTCGTAGACGTGATTTGGCGGCAGAATGTGCATGATGCCATGAAAAAAGGCCTCTCATGTGGTGTAGTTTTTATAATAACAGATGAGACTCATAAAGTGGTTGGGAACTTCATTTTATGCCCGAGTACCAAACTACCAACTACACATTAATGAAAATGTTCGGATTTACTGATTTTAAATTTCTTCCATGAAGGATGGCATGGAAATCAACTGAGGCTCCAGGCTATGCAGCAACAACAAGTACAGATGAACCCCCCGATGAATCAACATATGAACGGATGAAAATGGGGATTGAGGAGGCAGTAAGAAAAATTTTTATGATCATGAATTTTCTCAGCTGTTTTAGTTTGATGATTGTGGTTTGTGATGATTTCGTTGCTGTTATTTTTACAAAATTAATAATTTTTTTCCTTTTCGACTTTTGTTTTTTGTTTGAACTTTAAAACTTTAATAGATTTATGCTCGTGTTGCGCAGTGTACATGTGGTAAATTTTTCTTTTTTGCATTAACATGAACTCATCAAAAACAAAGTTCTTATTATCTAATCTTCTGGATCATTCAGGTAAGAAATTAAGTTTAATTTTCTTACAGATTATGTTGCCCTTGAAATATAAGATTCTCTTGTGGATGAGAGTTGACCTTGAGCTGTAAATTTGAGTTTCATTGAGTAAGCTTACGTGCGCTGGTGAAATATAAGATGACCTAGTGCATTATTCCTTTAAAGTTAGAAGGTGTATATTAATTTAGAAATGCTATTCACCTCCCTCATCTTCTCCCTGATACGTGTCACCCTAAAATGGAACACGTGAACTAATTCATAAATTCTCTCTTTTTCTCGTCATTCTTCAAAAACCATAACAAATTTTGCAATTCATTAGGGTTTGGGTTTTCTGTGTATCTTAGTTTTGGATGCAGTGGAGATAATGTTTTTGTTTCTCTTCTAGATTTGGTCTGATTAGAGGTTTGGTTTTCTTTTTCTCATCATTTGGAATGAAGGGTGTTCGAAATTTGATTTTGGGACTGGATATCTTGCTTCTCTCTCTCTCTCTCTATTTTATCTTTCAGTGCTTTCTAAATAAATCAGACTCAAAATACACAATTATGTCATTAGAGAAAGGTTATCAGTTAGATGGGAAAATTAGGGAATCTTCTTGAACTAGAAATACTCGGCTATTTCTTGCTACCATCATTAATGGAGGTTAAAGACGATGTTGAGGCATGGAGTGGTAATAACTCATCATCATAAAAATTAAACAAAATATTTTTGTGTTGATTCTAGGATTTTGGCTTGCTTCTTTATCTATGTTGTGTAATGGGTTCTTGTTTAAGTAACCATTAAAGAATTGGACTCTTGGGAATCTACAGAAGGTTGTTAATGACTTATGAGAATTTAGATGAAAAAAAATAAGAAAATGGGATAAGATCTAAATTATATTTGAGATCATGGCAACTTGCAAATTCTACTCAATTTTCAAAAAGGCTTGGATAATCCCGAATCATTTCTTAGATCTTCATATTTAATTTGGGGAACAACATAAAGATTAAAAGAAAAAAAAAAGAGAATGATAGGAAGCTCACGTGTTTCGTTTTCAAGGTGACAAGTATTAGGGAGGAGATGAGGGAAGAGGAGATGCGGGAGGTGAATAACATTGTCGATATTAATTTGTAGAGAACCCGTCAATTTTCACAAGTTGGTAGTTGAGGCCTTTTTTTTAACCGTATAAACGAAACTTTCCATGTAATTTCCAAAACTTTGCAGTTCTGTGTGAATATTTGAAAGATACATTAGTCATAAAATAAATTATTTTTTTAAGGTAATCTCACATGCTAGCGGTTACCACGACGCCTTATGTACGCATTGTGAAACAATAAAACCACGTGATAACACTTACAAAAAAACAAAAAAAAAAACTTAATTTTTTTTCTATGACACGTAGGATTTAAGACCCCCATTTAACAAAAATTCATCTTTAATAGTAGGGTCCTCAAAACTAGTAGTACTGACATGGCAACTAAAAGGTCTTAGAGAAAGTCTTATTTATACTTTCTGTTAGACCTCCATGTCATCAATTTTTAACTAATTTTTCTTTTTATAATTATGGTTTAAATATGAAATAAACCAATATATTTATTTAATTGGTTATATCCACATATAAAATCTAAGGGTTAAGACCTTCCACTATTAGAGATGGTTTATGAACCTGTTTTACCCTGGAAAACAATGTACTGCAAAAGAGTACTTTTAAGTTCGAGAGATCAAAGTCGAACAAATCTATCCTAAACCAAGACAATGGTCGTTCCAGATTAGCTTCGGTTACAGATGAGGAGATATGGTTGGTCTTAGGGAGGGAAGCAGAGAAAGAGTGAGATCAGGTATTTCTGGTTGAAAATAGTAATGTGTGTGGTTTCTGAATAACTTGGGAAGATGATGATTTCTTTCTGGTTTCGCAAGGATTTCTCAATTGAATCTTAATCTCAGCTTTTCCTCGAAAATAAAAGGTGAATCGAGGTGAACTGAAAGTGAATTAGACTAAGATAGGTTGTAATGAGTTGTTCCTGGAAACAGATGAAGTCATTTATTTATAGTATGTTCAGAAATACACTGATCTCTTGTTAATCGTGGAGGAAAATGGTAAAGTGGAGGTAGTGGAATGATGGAGTTACTCCCATATGGATAGCTTAACTGCCAGTCATGCCCACTACTCATTAACCCAGTATTCCCACGAGTATAACCTCTTTCTAAGTGGGTGTCACACCACAACTACCGTAGACCGCCAGACAAAAACCCTGATGTAACTCCCCCCATGTGTGACACGTTTTGACATATCTGTTGAATAGTGCATGTAACTTTCGAGTAAGTTCGTATTGACTTTGTTGACCTTGCCATCGCTGGATGTTGAGTCTTTTAGCAATACTTATTATAAGGATGTGATATGACCTTCGTGTTTGGAGAATATGGATACTTAAGAAATGTCTCAAACATGTGTTTGGCTAAAGTATTATTATCATGAGAGAACCTCTATTACATGAAATAAGCAGAACAGATCATGAGAATAGACTTGGCCACAGACGACCAAAGCGTACCATAGGCTAGCACTTCCTGCAAGCTTATTCTGACCAAGCGGTCAGGGATATCTCAGATTATCATTATGACTTAGGTTTGGCCAAGTGGCCAGTGTTATCTCAGTGAATCTTGGCAGTGGCCTAAAGGGATGGCAAGTGCCATCCTCATATTAGTTTGATTAGCATAGTGGCCTAAAGGGATGGCCAGGGCCATCCTCATATTAGTTTGTTTAGCCTAGTGGCCTAGGGATGGCAAGCGCCATCCCTCGAGTAATTTGATTAGAGATGGCCAGCGCCATCCCTCGAGCATTTGATGAATTTTGACCAGGGATGGCTAGCGCCATCCCTTATGTACTTTGGCCTGGGATGGCCAGCGCCATCCCTTGTGTTTTTGCCCTGGGATGGCCAGCGCCATCCCTTGTGTTTTTGCCCTGGGATGGCCAACGCCATCCCTTGTGTTTTTAGCCAGGGATAACCAGTGATATCCATTGTAAAATTTTTCCTAGTGGCCAGAAAGAACTCATAACAAAGGACGGCGTATGACCATAAGATGGTGCTAGCCAAGACATCGCTTGTCTAACCAGAGTCGTTGCAGTAGTCCTGCTCTCCCGGATGTATTACCATTTGGCATGTGACCATAAGATGGTGTTGGCCAAAGAGGGAAAAGCTTGATCATGTAATGGACAAGCATAACAAGGGCGGCGTATGACCATAAGATGGTGTTGGCCATCCTCGTTTAATCAGGGTCGTTGCAGTAGCCCTGCTCTCCTGTTCCATTACCATTTGGGATGTGACCATAAGATGGTGCTGACCAAAAAGGTCAAAGCTTGACCATGTAATGGCCAAGCATAACAAGGGCGGCGTATGAGCATCAGATGGTGCTGGCCTAAACATCCTTGTTTAACAACCAGGGTCGTCGCAGTAGTCCCGCTCTCCTGGTTATGTTATGATTTATCATGCTTTTTAGGGTGATTCAAAATATTATTATTTACTATGGGCTGGGAGCCTAGCCACAAGTTGTGCTCCAACACCCTTCTGAATAGCTACTCCTATTCTAAGAAAAAGAAAATTTCCAACATTAGCTGTTGCGTCACGCCTGGTCAGAACATTCTTCAACCTCTTCAAGAAAACCTCGGTTTCGTCTCCCAATTCCCCCAAAGTGGTGAAGGCCAGGGTACCAAAGTTGTAACCGTTAGCCAAACAAATATCAAGGTATTTCTGGCGCTTCTTCTCTATGGGCTTGTTCTAAATCCATTATGTTGTTTTACATTTTAGCCCATATTCTAAAATCCACCATCTACATTAAGTCCCCTGCTTAGTGTAGAATGATGTTTATTCCAGAGTAAGCATATGATGGTGATTGGCCAGAATAATATAATAATACATTTTAGGCAGCGTGAGAATAATCAAAAACCCAAAAGTCTTTTCTTTTTCAACAAGTCTGGTTAGAGTTTAAGAAGGAAACAATTTCCTACCAGAACTAATACTTCATATTTTTATGTATATATATAGAGAAGTCTAGGTTGAATTTTTACCATAAGTCTTTTTAATTAGCCTTCCTGAGCAAGATTCAGGTAAAATAGTTTTGTCTCTCTCCTTTTCTTTTTTTTTTTTCTGCAAATTTCAGAAAAAAAGGGAAGAACCCTAAAGGGTTTTGCCGGCGGCAGTCAAACCGTCGGCGCCGGATGTGAGTGTAGAAAATGCCTTAGCCCATTTAGGGAGCTCAAGAAATGATTAAGCACGGAAGGGTACCTCAGAAGTAGAGATCGGGGACAACGATCCTCCACAGTGGTAATTACCTCTATGGTGTAGGCGCTGAGAGAAATTTGGGTACAGCGGCATACCTCAAGATAGCAACAGCGGCATATCCTCGACAAAAGCTGAGCAAGCTGGTTGAGCATTTAATGTTGAACAGAACGGTCGAATTGTCAGAGCTGACTTGTTGACTCAGTGGGATTCGAGTCATCAATCTTATCCTATCTAGAATGAAGGGCGCTGAAGAGGAGAAGAAATGCGCTGAGATGCCAATGAAGGACGGCGGTATGGAAGATACTAGAAAAGGGACAAATAGTGTCAGGAGTTATTTGTATGTATTAGTTGTTCCCCACTATGTAATTAGCGCCTATATAAGGCCATGTACGCCCACTGAGAAAGGGGTTGGAAAAGTGATTATTAGGGTTTGATCTATTGAGAGAAAAAGATCTTTCTTACTCTCATTAGCTCAATCTCGTGGTAAGATCTTGATATTGCTGTAGAGTGATTGTCCTTTGCAAGGTATGAGCCAAGGAATTAAATAATAATAATCTATTTATGAGAGTTATGGTTTGTTGATCTATATGCTATGCTTGTGGTTTCTATTCATGGTTGTGTTTCATATTTATGTTCAAGTGTTATTACGTATATTAAGGATGTATTACTCTAAATACATCTACTGTGTTGTGTTTGTGGTAATTGAATATGGGTGTATTGGTAAAATCTCTACTATGGGGATTTTACCAACTACATTTTGGCGCTAGAAGAGGTCTGAACCTGTGTTTTTTCTTCTTGAATCATCAAAACTTAGGTTATCTCTTGCATTAATAGTGTTTATGCTAATAGTCATGCTGCTGAGTATGTTTGTTGTTAAAACTTTCCCTTTATGGAAGTCTTTTGAACATGTTTACTGTTGTTATAGATGTTGAACCACAAAAAACTCGTGTTTTAGAAAGTATTCTATGTTTCTATCTTCTTGATTTTCAAAACAAAGTTTGTCTTCAGCACCAATAGTGTTTTCAATAGTAAATATGCTGCTGATTATTCTTAACCATAAGTATAGTGATAAACTTGTTGAAATTTTCCCCTTATAGAAGTTTTTGAATGTATTGCTGTGATCAGCCTTAGTAAAACCACTGAACAACCCTCCTTTTAAGTGTATTTGGATGTTTTCCCCCTCATTTGTGACAGCATAACATGATTTTTCATCCTTGGTTTATAAAATTGAGATTGTTGTTTTTCATAAGTGTGTTAATAATTGTGTTTGGATGTTGTGTCACAAAAGATTTTGTGTTTAGTCATTACCCAACCCTTTTTTCTCTGATCAGCTTGTATATGTCATTATGAGTTAGGATTATCCTTATTTTGCATGTCATAGTGTCATCCTCGAGTCAAAGTTTTGTGAAAAGTTATTAGCAAAAATTGACTGTCGTACAGATTTTGATCCATGATATGTAAAAGGTCGAAAAACTTTGGTGTTTGTAGCCTCCATAGGTTTTCAAAATTAGGGTTTTTTCTTAGTTGCCGACAAGATTAGGTCATGCCCTGCAAATAGTACAATTGCGCCTGCTCTATTTTGTCTTTTTCTTTACTTTACAGACCTGCTCTATTTTGTCTTTTTCTTTACTTTACAGAAAATCCTCAACCGCCTCCATTAACCAATTTGGCATTTGCTCACAGTCAAGTTAGCTTAATACTGTCAGGAAGTGCTTTTGTTGTTTTCTACACAGGATACCAAATGACGACTAGGCGAAAAGGAAGTACAGCGTCAACAAGCAAATCTCCAAAGTTCCCCATACCCGCCCAGTCAGTGCCCCTTCCTAATCAGCATAACTTGAGGAGTTCAGCGGTACCACAGCCAGGGTTTGCACATGATTTTTTCTTGAGCAGCAATGCAAGTCAGCAGACAGCAACTACACAACCAGAGGCACAGCAGCAACAACCATCAGCGGTAGCTGCAGAACAACAGCAGACAGCAGCAGTACAAACGCCGGTGTCTCTACAACAAGTACCGGCCATGGATATTGTCTTCATATACAGGATATCACACATTTGGAAGGGATACCAGAAGAGGAAGATGAGGTAGAAGCTCCTACGCAAAGTAAAGGAAAAGTTGTGGATGACGGTACCATCAAGGAAGCAGCAATTCCCGGTGGTACTTCCCATGCAGTAGAAGGATTATCAAGAGTAGTAGGTGGCAGTCCCAACGCCAATGGTTTACCCCCAAGGACAGCCGGCAAGGGCCATATGGCAAACGGAAACACTTCAAAGGAAATTGCGGGCAGCAGTAGAATGGCGGCGGCTATTGGAACGTCAAAAATAGCACCAATATCAATATCAGAAGGAAAAGCAGGGTCCACCAGCGCCGCTGAAGAAATGTTGAAGAAGTTTTTTGAACAGAGTACCATAAATCAAGCCCAGATGCAATTGCAGATGCAGAGGCAGATGGACATTATTCTCCAAAGTAATATGCAATTGGCAGAACAACAGAGGCAGTTAATGGAAAGTCGAAGCAGAAGTCGCTCAACTCGTACAAATCACCATACTCAAAAAAGTAGGTCTAGAAGGTCAGAGGTAGCAGCATCTACAGTAAAAAAGGAAGAAAGAAGTAGGAGGACTCAAAAATCTTATGATAATGAGGAAAGTTTCGCCGACTCTGGCAAGATGAACGGTATAAGTGAAGATGTGGCAAGGCAGTTGCGCCGTATGAAAAGGAAATTGGCAGAAGTCACAGGCCAACAAAAGGATGATAAATTGAAGAAGGCTATCTCTGAGGCAAAAAAGACGCCATTTGTAGACGACATCACTCAAGGGTATGTATCCAAGAGATTTTCTATGCCAACTTTCACATCCATCTTTGACGGTACAGGAGATCCATCTCAGCACATACAATGTTACAGAAGAGACCTGACAGCATGGACCGGCTCAGAACCAATAATGTGCATGTCGTTCGCCGCCTTTCTCAAAGATGAAGCTTCGGCATGGTTTAACAGTCTGGAAGCGAAATCAATTACGAAATTCGCAGAACTACAAGAAATATTCATAGCAAATTATATTCAAAATAAGAGAGTACGCCCAGGGTAGAAAAGTTGTTTAATAATAAGAAAAGACCTATGGAAACGTGTAGAAGTCATATCATGAGATGGAGAAAACTCTGTAGTGAAGTGGGATCGGCGGTTTCCGATAAAGAGAAAATGAGGGCGTTCACTAGTTCAATGGAGACAAGCGATAAAATGTTCCAATCTTTGTACTGGACCCCGGCAGCAGATATAGGGGAGTTGAGAGCTAGACAAAACGAATGGTTGACATATGAAGAAATGCAAGAGGAGGAGGAGCGCCAGAAGAAAGAAAGGGCAAGGCAGGTTAATTCTATAAACAGTTTGTCGCCAGAAGAGAAGGAAGAAATGAGAAAAGAATGGATTAAAATGGAGCAGAAAAAATTGGAAGCAGCAGCGGCAGCGCCCTCAGCGGCAATGGTACCCCATCAGCAGCCACAGGAACGGCAGCAATATCAACAAAACAACACTCAGCAGTGGAATCAAGGAAAAATAGATGCTTATGCTGGGAGAGATGATCAAGATAACAGGGGAAGTTACGATAACAGAGGCAGATACGCCAACAATGATAGAAGAAACTACGACGACAATAGAGGAGGATATGACAATCGGCGGCAAGGTAATGGTGATAGAAGATTCAACAATGATAATCGAAGATTCGGCGAAAGAAGGCCAGGATACCCAGATTTCCAAGACGCTACATTACCAAAACTTCGTGTCACATATACTGATGCTTGGGGTCAAATAGAAAGTTCGGCGTCAAGGAATGAAATTCGCTATCCTTTTAACAGAGGAAACCCCTTGCACCCCACTTCAAATACCAGTCAGTATTGCCAGTATCATCAATTTCATGGTCATTCAACCGAGAACTGCGCAGGAGTTCAAAGGGAGGTGCACAGATTCAATAGTATAAAACACATCGAAGACAAGTTTGCCTAGACAAACGGACCGTTGCGATCTCGCCAAATGTGAGATCTAAGGGTTGTGGTTGTTTTGGATCCTTCATTTCACATTAAATACCTTAAATGATTATTGACCCACTTCATAATTTTCCCTTAAACCATGTTATGTTTATGTGTTTTATTAATTAGTGTGTCATTAATTTTTTTTAATCAAAAATTTATTAATTAATCATTATAGATGTCTCATTAATGAATCTAATAAATATTTTTTAAATTATATGATAAATTTTGATAGGATTATATCAATGGATATTGGTAACAAAATTGGATCCTTCATCTCCCATTAAACTCCATAATGGTCATTAGCCCACTACATGATTGCCCATTAAAACTATGTTATGTTTATGTGCTATATTAATTAGTGTTTCATTAATTTTTTATAATCAATAATTCATTAATTATCATTATAAAAATCTCATTAAATTTTCAAAAAAATAAAATAATTAATTAATAATAAATATTTGTTTACATATGATAATTTTGATAAGAATTGTATCAATAGACATTGGTGACGATTGTGGTGGTGTTGGTTAGTAATAGTGGAAACTGGTGGTGGTTGTTATTGGGGTGGTGGAGGCGGTAACCCTTAACTGTGGTGGAAGAAGCAGTGGCAATGGGTGGTTTTTGTGGTGGTGGATGTTTGTGAGTAATAGTGGACAATATTAATTTTGTGTCATTATGCACGGGATGTGTTTCATCATTTTTGGCACGATTGATAAATATGGTACCAAATATTCCGTGCCGATATCAAATTTATGTAGGAACAAAAAATAGCCATGACAGTTGGATCAGTCAAATGATACCTATGCAATCATGGATAACCGCCCATATAAATGACAGTTATTAGTGTCAAAATAAAATCATCTGCTATACAAAAGAAAATATACGGTAAAAAATAAAAATTTAATGGAACAAACTAATTGTCACTTTATATTGACGGCGGCAAAATGAGTACTAGCGTATCTATGTGCTTTGTTTGGAGAAAAAATGCGACTGAAGGTATGCTCCTCAGAGTCTTATATAACTATCGGATTAATAAGATATAATCTAAGACGTTTATTTCTACAACGTAGAAGGTTCTGCATGGTCAAACGGCACAACTGGATTCATGGCTCCCGAACAAAAACTTAAGAAAACAGTTGAGGAAGCGTTAGAAAACCTAGGAAAATCGGAGATTCAAGTAATTTTGCTCATTCTTATATCGTATGAAACACACCGACAAAGTAGAGTGTCATACAACGCATAACATATAAATTGCAATTTCGCTATTTGAATTAATACTATCGGAATGCTCTCCGAAATAACCACAAATGTTATGGAGAAATTACAGAAAGTCCATCTATGAAGATCTGCAACTTAAGATTGAAATAATATACGGAAACCACATGAGGGGGATCAGAATTATGGAAATATTGTATGATGCTCCACGATGAAGGTAAATTGGAACCAATAATTAAATGTAATCAAACGAGATTGAGATATGTAATGCAAACCTAAGTATAACATATAACTGTTTGCCAGGGCAAATTTACAGGGTAACGAGTATTCTAAAATTTACAGGATAACGAGTATTCTAGAATTTGGGGTGTTATGAGGCGACATGAGAAGAAGAAAACTATAATTCATAGGAACATAGTACTGTATTAAACAGTCCCGTGCCGTCTACGGCACGGGCAAATACCTTGTTGTTCGTATGGAAGATTCCAAGATTTTTTAGAATTACCTCCAACACCACCATTGGAGGTTCAACCAATTCAGGTTGCACCGCCAAAGTCTGAAGTTTTGGAAGTAGTAGTTCAGCGGGATCTCAAAGAGTTAAATTGTTTTTCCATCGTTCATTCAACGATTAGTAGAGATGAATTCCATAACAATGTCATGACAAGGATCCATAAGCGGGATAGTGATGGAAAAGAAATTTTCAGCGTTGCCGTCAAGAGCAGTCCATTATTGGAATGGATGAAGAAGCCGGTCAGCTTTTCGGCGGTAGAGCTATCACCAGAGGCAAGAAGTCACCTGAACCCATTGGTGCTAACTATTCAAATAGGAAAATTCAAAGTTCCAAGAGTATTGGTTGACCCAGGTAGCTCTGTTGATATTCTATTTAA
>JAJJMA010194903.1:0-10745 GCA_023529015.1 Papaver nudicaule | reverse complement strand
TTTTTTTTTTTTTTTTTTTTTTTGATAAGCGACATTAAGGTTAATGGTCCGAATTTGCCATTTTTCTCACATTTTCACTTACTCCTCTTGCACACATGCACTTCCAACTTCACCCTTTCTTTCGCACTCAAAGACTATATTGTATTTTTCATTCCTATTTATAACCACAAACCTCTTAAGTAACACATTCCTTTGTTCATGAATTTGAGGAATTGCACAAAACATAAAATCAGTCAGATACTGAATTTCTTGAAGAGACGTTTGATAGTAAAAAGTGAAATTCTATTAAATGGGATTTGGTCTCTTAACTGCTTGATAGTATTACGAGATTCCTGGTAGTCACTTGTATCCATGTTGTCTAGTCTACTAGTCCAAGGCCCAAGCTAAACCAAGGGAAGGTATGATTTAAAGGACAATATGGTAAATATCAATTTTGTGTTGTCTATAAAAGAAAAAGCCCTAGAAAATGTTTTAGAGGAGAAGAACCAGTTAGGTCACCGGTGTTGAATCCCTTAGAGAAATCTCTTTAGATCTGTAGAAAGGATGAGTTTCTGTTATCAAGGGAATTTTGGGTTTGTATGGGAGCCCTTACAACCCTTACACATACCGTGGAGATCACAAAAAAAGAGATCTCACAATGAGTTTTTCTCTCATGGTTTTAATTTCCCAGCTTCTTTTATCCTTTTACCTTCTCAGTAGAGCATTGTAAGATTCAGTTATCATTGTTTTCTGTTGGACTTTCAGGTATGTTATATCTCTAGTTTCCGTTTCATTTCTTTTAATTAATCATGCACAATGAGTGTTAAATTATAAGTGATAGTGTAAGTGTATGTGTGTGTCAGTGTGAGTATGTCGGTTATCTTACACCACAGTTACACTTGTGTGTACTCATGCTATTCACATGTGTGACAGCCTGTTTGTGAGTGTGTACAACACATGTGTGCCAGTCTGTCTTAGTCTTAGTCTTAGTCTTGTCTTGACTGAGTCAGTTTGTACTGAGTATATATACTCATGTTCTTCACCTGTAATCCGAATCTTTCCTTTAATAAAACAATTGTTTGCAATGTAGATATCAGATTGTTATCATGGTATCAGAGCTCATAAGAGCCTGATGACCTAAGTCCTTTTCTTTGCTTCCGCCATTAAAACATCTACACAGATATTCATTTCAATCTTACTGCTGCTTACAGTTCTCTGTCTCTCGAAGATCTACTTTGTTTTTGGTTTTCTGAGCAAGTTCTGGTAATGATTCTTAGTGAACCTGTTCATCTTTGTTCCTTTGTCCTGTTACTGTTCTTCAGTACGTTTGATTTCTTCTTTCTTGTTTTTCCTTTGAGCTTCGAGCTCGAGCTTCGTGCTCTTTTTCAATGATCTTTTTAGATCTAGCTCATGTAAGACTGTTTAATCAGCTTTGATGCTTAATTCAACATGTAAGACTGATATTCAACATTGTTTTCAGCTCTATGAGCTTCTTTATTTCAGCTCTATGAGCTTTGTTGGTTACAGCTCTATGAGCTTTGTTGGATTTCTGCTCTATGAGCTTTCTTTGCTTTTCAATTAGATCCTGATTGCAGTTTTTACTTCAAAACTGTTCTTCAATGAAATCTCAATTTCGATTTCATTTGCTTTCTTTCTCACCAGATCTCTGTCTTGCTTTCGATCTGTTTCTTGAAGACATTTTCCTCTAATTTCTTCACTGTAAACTCAATTTACAGTTTCTTTCTACTGATTCTGAGAATCTTGGAGTTTTCTTGATCCTCTTTCTCTTCAATTTTTACTTTCTTGTTATTCTTCTCCTGACTCAAGCAATATTGCCTTCCAATCTTCTTCCTACTCTCAGATCTTGTTTCCTTTCACCTGTTCTTGGAACATTTCTACTTGTTTTGATATCAAGTTTGATGGTGCTACTGTTGAGTGATTCAGTTGATTTTCTTGGATCTGCATAGTTGTTATACTCTTAGTCTGCAGTTAGTGAATGTTTTTCACTTGGCAAACTCTGCTTATGGTTTCTGGTTTGGCTCATTCTTCCTGTAAGATGAGTTACTTTGCTTGGAGATCCTAATTGGCTTCTCAGCTGTTGATTGCAGTGAGTATTTTCTATACTCATCAAACTCTGCTTCTGATGACTAAGTGATGGTGTATGTACATAAATAATGCAAGACAATCTTGCTGGAATTTTTCAATTTTTTGTATGGTGTTTGTGCTATTAGCAGTTAGTGGTTCTTTCCACTTGTAAACTCTGCTGTTGATTACTTCTATCTAGCAGTGAGTGGTTTATCCACTTATGGAACTCTGCAATTTTTGTTGACTGTTATTGTTTGAATAAGTTGTTGTGCTTAACTTCAACACTGGTGATTGAGAAGTGAACACTGGTGATTGAGAAGAGATTAATCTGGTGGCTGGATGACTACATCTACTGCACCACCTACTGCAACTTGTGTTGATTTTATAGATGTCAGGCAGATTTCTCTGTTGAAGGTTTGCTAGAGTTCCTGGTGTTCTTTGTGTGTGCAGAATCTGCTAGATTTCACCAACTATATCTACATCAACTGTTGAGGGAAGAATGCACTGCACCAACTACTGACAGCTTACACTGCATCAATTACAGTTCAAGGCTACAATAACAACTTCATGTGCTTCAAGCTTTATACAGTAATGAAGAGTTTAGCTGTGTTGGTTTCCACTGTTGCTGCACTACTGTTTCTCTTATATTGTGAATTGGAGTTAAGAAGAGCTAAATATGGTGGTTGGATAAGTTCTTATATTACTTGCAGTGTGTGTTTCAAATACAAATATGCTCCAGCTGAGCTAATGGTGCTGAATGGTGAAGGCTTATACTACTAGTGGAGTGCTGGTGCTGTTCTTTTTGCTCCTGCTATGATCTTGTAAAGGTGATTTCTGCCTTCCATTCCAAACTACTTCATCCATTTCTTTTATGATGAGCTTTCCTACTATTACACCAACTCCTACTATTACACCAACTACTTCTATTACACAAACTACTTCTATTACATCAACTTCTACTATTACACCAACTCTTGTACCAACCCTAGTGGAACTCTGCCTTTATTCTTATGGCTCTGATATGTTCACTAAAGCTGGTGTATTTAGTGACTACTGCTGCTGTATGGTGACTACTGCTGCTCTTATAGTGTTGAGTATGGTGACTGCATATGATGTTGTTTGTTTTCATCACCATCATTTACAAGTCAACTGCTCATCACCAGAAGTGGAACTCTGCTATTTGGTTATTCACCAACTACAACTACTACATCAACATTTTTGTGACTACTACTGTTGCTGTGAGTGTTTGTCATTTTCCAACTGGTGCAAGCTTCAACTGTTGAGCTCTGACTATACTACACCAACTGCTCAACTGCTGTACTACACCAACTGCTCAACTGCTGAATTACACCAACTACTCAACTGTTCTACTGCTACTGAATTTTCAGGACTACACCAACTGCTCAACTGTTCTACTGCTACTGCTGCTGAACTGTACGTGTGTGTCAGTGTGAGTCCAATCTCAAGTTGTTTTCTCAAAACCACCTTGAGCTTGAGGGAGGGTGATAGTGTAAGTGTATGTGTGTGTCAGTGTGAGTATGTCGGTTATCTTACACCACAGTTACACTTGTGTGTACTCATGCTATTCACATGTGTGACAGCCTGTTTGTGAGTGTGTACAACACATGTGTGCAAGTCTGTCTTAGTCTTAGTCTTGTCTTGACTGAGTCAGTTTGTACTGAGTATATATACTCATGTTCTTCACCTGTAATCCGAATCTTTCCTTTAATAAAACATTTGTTTGCAATGTAGATATCAGATTGTTATCAATAAGCTCTCTTGTGATGGATTCTACTGATGCATATAGTCAGAGATGCTATCTTCATCATCTCAAGATGCGGTGGAAATGCTTAGATGGTTGCGGTAAATTAGAGAGACACTGAGTACGTGAGAATAGGAAGAGCAAGAGCAAAAAAATCATCATTTTAAGCCCAGCCCTCCCAAAATGTAATACCGGAATTGAATGTATCTTATGGAGATGGTGTAATGTGTTAAATATATATTGACAAGAATAAGTCAACATCCTTTAGAGGGATATTTGTATGTATGATGAAGTGGCTCTCAAGATTTCACTTTTAATGATTTTTGTGAATTGAATATCCATCTTGTTTTTATTGATAATTGTTGATTTTTAAAAGATGAGGAAAATGAGATCTAGCAGTAGCCTCGTCTTTGCGGTTTTAAAAGATGAGAAAATATATTTTTATGGACACTGATACATCTGATGAATTTTATGCCATCTGCACGTTCTTGAAAGCCATTGTGGTTTTAGGGAAAAACTAATGTTGCCACATTTTAGCGGTCAATTGTGGAAGATTTATGAACAAAGCGGCTGATTTTTTTGGAAAAAAGGAACTTGCTAGAGGCCGAGGGGAGGAGAAGGTAGTTGAACCTTGGAAGTTTCAAACCGAGTTGCAGTTTCTTGTTCATAAGATGGACAAGCATAGGGAATTGCTTACTCATCCTCGCTAAGAAGATGTTACTAATTGGGAGCAGCAGATATGAGAATAACATCACTCAGACCCCAAAAGGAAGAAGAGTGATGAATATCTCTTGAATTTGTAAGGCATGAATTGATAAAGATTTAGTTCAAAAACTTTCGCTATGAGGTGGAGAACTACTGCTATGTCCAAACTTTTGGTTGTTTTTTTTTTTTTTGAATATAAGAGGGTTCGATTTTATTGAGAAAAAAAAAGAGATTACAAGAAGAGGAGGCGCCTAGGCGTAGAAAGGAAGACAACAACCATCTTCCACTACAACCAGTATACAAGAGCAGATAAAAGCAAAGAGAGTGAGATACCAAAGCTCAACCACCTGAAGAAAACAAAACTTCCTAAATATTCTTCTTAGCAGGGGTTCTTTTTCCACGACCCAATTTCTCGTCACAAGGACCTAAATCCTTATCAGCTTTTGTTCCTTTGAATCTATCTGTAATGTCTCCAAAGATTTTCTTCATCTCCATTTCACTGCTACAAGTATGAGGCTTAACCAAAGAGCTAAATCCATCCATAAGCTTAGCCATATGTTGTTCCTTAGTAGGAGATTTTCTTCGAATTTCTACCAAAGGCTTAATCTTTTGGTTAGACAATTCTTCAACTTCAGTCTCGAATTCTTCAACTTCACCCGACTCTTCACAAGCATCGACTGTCCCCTCAAGAGCATTCTCATGGATTGGTTTACCAACTTGTATAATGATATAATGATCCTCTTCTTTTGAAATGTTCTTCATTCAAACGATGTCATAATTTCCAAACATAGAGAATGTATGAATCTACATGCTAGTTTGAATTTGGTTCATTATATATTGAAGTACATAATTTGCAAACACTCTCTTGAATTTGCATGGCAGAAACTTATTCTGTTCATAAACTGAATTAAAATGTGTATCACCTTATTCTGTTTCTCTTAGTGATGTGAGGATAAACGAAAGAAAGCTTTTACTTACACTTGACATAACAAAAATAAGAAAACAAGCAAACAACATATGAAACAAATACATAAAACAAACATGTCGACCAATGTTGAGTAAGCCATTTGTGATCTTCTTAATTAATCCTCCTGCAGTTCTCACGAATTTGTCCTGAATTCCCTTCCAATGGCTTGTTTCTTCCCATTTTAGTCATAGACTTTCCAAAACCAGCTGCAAAGGCACCAGCATGAGTACTGTATTTCTTTACCAATGCATCCGTTGATACACCGTTGAACAAAGCTTGATCAGAATGAAGTAATCCTCTTCGTTTCACCAAATTCTTGAAGTACAACGTATCGAACTTAACGGCTGTGGGATCGAACGGAGCAAGTCTGGTGTCACCGCCAGAGGATGGACACGTTAATTTTCGATTCCTGGCAAATACTGGATCGATGTTGGATTCATTGTAAATCCGATTTTTGAAGTGGTTACATTGAGAAAATCCTATGGCATGTCCTCCAGATAATGCAACTAGGCCTGTTTCATCTAACCCTGTTATAATTGGAAGTTGGTTTTGGGAGCTGACAAGGCGTTGTTGGCATCAGTTATGCTGGCTGTGGTCGACTCTCTCCGGCCAAGTTCTACGTACCTTCCATATTTGTCCTCCTAACAGTAGAAGGATGTGCATAAAACCTCACTAAAATCAGTAACTCGCATTATTTTCATTTATTGGGTTTTCAAATTTAAACCTGCGCACAAAAAAATGTGCTATCATTTCTTATGATAGTTAGGTTGTCTTCATTCTAGAGATAATATTAGCTTGTTGTTTAACATCAAAAATCAAGAGTTATCGGTCACTGGTCTTGTCCATGGTTCAGGTGACAAAAAAAGTAAAAGAACAAGAGAAGAATAATGGAGAAAGAGACATTATTTAATTTATAGTGCCACGTGAGCAGCTAGTTGTGGAGGCTAACTATTAAACCTAGCCAAATATCATTTTCTTTCGAAAACTCTTGGTGTAGAGAGGTAGAGAAGTAGAGAGGAGAGAGATAGAGAGAGAAAAGGGAGAAGAAATTTAGGGGGAGCCCACAAAACAATTCAATGGTGCCCCCTATAGATCTGAGGGGGGTGGTGGTGCCACATCAGGCTCTACATCTCCTCTCTCCTCTCTACTCTCTACACCAAGGGGGGTCGATTTTCTTTTTAGATGTCTTAATTTATTGTGGCATAAAAATCACTATATAAGGACTGGGTGAATTCTAAAAATAGTATTAGCTTGTTGTTAAACATCAAATCAAGAGTTATATGTGGGTCAATAACCTATAGTGGACGTGTAACCATAGGAACGCCCGTTTCTGGACGAAAATTATTCATAATGACCTATAGTGGATTCCGTACGGTTTTTTTACTTAAATACCCTTTAAAACATATGACTATTACGGTAAATGGCTGGACACTAAAGTGTTTAATATTATTTTATTAATTTTTTAATATTATTTATATTTGAGTGTCAGAGGACACCAGGAAATATTGTTTGGACATCCGGTATTTTCGTAAATAAGATGAAAACCAAAATCTGAGTGTCCACTGGACACCAGAATTCGAATGCCTGGACATTGTGAAATAAGGGTGCACAAATATTTGCACTTGTTAATAATATAGTTACACCTCTGTTACATCTCCTTCTTTTGTGCTTATAACTCCTCACATCTGCTCACCATTCTCACCATTTCATACAACAGATGATGGTGATACTTCGTCGGGCTTTGGTTCTCGTTGATGCTGTGTGAGTTTTGATCTGCAGATCTTTAGTATACCACCGCCGATACCATCAAATCTGCGGTTTATAAGGTGAGATTTATTTTATTTTTGTAGAAATCTGTCAATTAGGTTTAACTTCAGAAATTAGTTTTTTTTTATAAACAAATTAGGTGGGTATATACATTTCCAAATTGAAGTGAAGTTTATTCGGTGGAAGTAAATTTACATTGAAATTTTCTATTTTGAATATCTTTGATTTTTTGTTTTGCCTTAGGGTTTCATCTGGTCATTGTTTTTTTATTTTTTTATTTTTTCAAATTCAATGATTCGGTAGCTGTATGATGTTGTTTATACTTGTTTTGGGATGTTAAATTTCATTGGAAATTTTTTGTGGAGTTTTTAAATTTCCAATGATTTAGGATTCTTGAGCTGTAGAATGTCCTGGTAGTTTGATAAAAAGGTTCTCGTGCCACAGGAAACTGCTAATGAATTGGGTCAGTTGTTGAGGAGACTGGATTCTATTTTTGAGCTCACTCCTTCCCTTATTGAGCAAATGGCTACCAGAACCATCCGTAGCAAAGGTCCCAACTCACGCAATTGAATGCATTACTCAGGTTTGTGTGGTTCGTCATGGTTAATTGGTTTCTTGTGGTCCGATAAATTTGCTGATTACTAAATGTTATGCTTTTGTGAAGCCCAGAATCTCTTGTTTCTGCTTCTAGTCCAAAGCTTACACTAGAACTGGCAACGCTACGTCAAGGTACAACCAGCATATGAAGATATGTAAATAATCTCACTTTCGGAGCTTTGTTTTTCTTTAGTAAAAGTTGACTACTTATTGACCGTGAGTTGCTCAATTGGTTTATGTAGCATATATAGTTCTAGGTTTTTAGTCTGTGTAAATAAAATTGCTAAGTGGCTGGCCTTAAAATCCAATGCACAACAAGGCAACCACGCTAGTGTGATTTATTAAAATTGTTGCCGTTCTATTAAGATTTTAAAGAGGCTTGTGCCACAGGTGATAATACTTCCTCCCAAAATGCCAAAGAAGACCATTCCGGTTTTGATTCACTACAATGGTAACTGGGCTGATCGGATTTCGGGAGGTGACAAGTACGACTGTGGGGGGGTACTACAACCTGTGACTTTACCCTGTGACTACACTCTAGCGGATTTAAAGGTCAGGGCGGCGCGTCTAGATGGTTTCTTGGACGGACCCTCGTTTAATGTCTACGGTCTTATGCCGGTTCCTGACACCAACGAATGGATCCGGTTTTAATCACCAACGAGGAAGCAATGGGGATTTACGCTGCGAAAGTACCTGTACCTACCAGATTTTTTACAGTGGCAACTACAGAAGCACAGTTAAATCATCGCTCTCCCATAACTTCGACGAGTGGCATAGGTATGTGATTTTGTCCCTCTAATTGCTTTGTTGTTCCTGTGGAATCACTTTTGTCCATTGATTACACTAACACTCACATTGTTCTCGGTGGCCTTCACGGTGCTTTGTCGATTCCAGACCCAGAACGTGAAAGTTCCCCACCCCAGCCAGAAAAGAATATGAAGTACGATGAACTTGTTGTTGGTAACACATTCAAGAACAAAAATTTATTAAAACTTATCTTGGACATTGCCAAAATTATATATAAACTTAACTTCAAGTACCAGCATTCCGGTAGTAGAGTTCTTGCAGTCAAATGCAAAGAACGGTCATGCATGTGGAATCTGAGGGCAGTCAAGATGGGTGCTCTTCCCTGGTTTGAAATCAGTACAATCAGAGCACCTCACACATGTGATCGTGCCAACATTGTCATAAAATTAAAGTCAGCCAGTCGTGCCGTTGACAAGCTTTTCAAGAAAAAATATTCCAAGATGGATCTTCGATATATACCCACAGAACTAGAAGAGGACCTTCGAACGAATTATGGTGTGAGTATCCCTCACAGGCAGGTACGCGGTGGTTGTAAGCCTGGGATTGAGCAGATTAGAGGTTCCCCCGACGAGTATTACCGGTTCCTAGTGGATTATAGTTACATGCTTCAGAAACATAACTCCGGAACTATTACAGCAATTGAAACCGATGAAGAGCATCGTTTTCAGTACTATTTTATGGCTCTTGGAGTATGCATACAAGGATTCAGAAACTGGTCAAGACCGGCATTCGCTGTTGATAGTAACGCAACTTACCGGCGAACACAAAGGAGTACTGTTGTCTGCCATAGGGTATGATGCCAACGAAAACATATACCCTATTGCGTTTGCCGTTGTTGATTCGGAAAATGACAAGGCATGTGGTTGGTTCATGGAAAAGTTATCCGGTGTATTGGGAGTGAGTTTTCAAAGCAAAAGGATCTTGTTATTGTTTCAGACAGATCGAAAAGGATCCGACAAGCAGTTGTAAAGGTGGTTCCTGCTGCTACTCATCTTTATTGCGCCTACCATATTCGAGGTATTTAACAAAGACACCACTTTATACTGCATGTTATTCCAAGGATTCCAGCTTTTGGTATGCATTAATTTACCGGATGCGTTTAGGCCTGAATATCTATTGTCCTATCTATTAGGCCTGGGTTGGACATTTATGCAAGCTGCCCAAGCTTACACTGTATCTGAGCACAACACGGCTATGAAGGAACTTGAGACACTCAGCAAGGGGGAGTAGCGGAAGTGTGGGGTATCGGAGTGAACAAGTGTGTCACAAATCAGGCCATTACCAGAATGAACTGCCTGCTCAAATGAAACTTGTTTTTGTTCAGATAATAATTTCTGACTGCAAATGTGAGTTCCCCATTGGTGCTCTTTCTCTTTTAGTAACTCTGGTGTGAGATATGTTCTTGAATACCTGGTTTGTGATCATCATGAATTGTTTCTTTTTATTTTTATTTCAGGTGTCCTGGATATTTTATTTGATATTACCGAGGTTGGACCTCAGCATTCTTCAAACGGAGGCCAGTGAGAATCCACTGAGCTATACCCAGGTTCGCATGTGTCCTGAAGCAGTTTCAGCCCAGAGAAACGCAACATTTGTAAGACGAAACTGACCACTCAAGAACATCTCGGCTCACTCGATTAATCTTTTAACCAAGCCGAAACTAGTTAGCCCTTGTTGGCCAATGGCCGAACACCAACAAGTTTCGGCTCAGAGTTTGGAAATCTAGAGTCAGCCGAAACTTGTTTAACAAATGGTCAGTGATGCCTGTTGTTTCGGCCCAGAAGTTGAATTTATCGTGTGTGCCGAAACCTTTTCGGCCCAGGTTTGTACTAGTTGTGTAGAGCCCAAACCTGTCCTGTGGAGCCAATAATGATGTTCTTTTCACTCTTCTACTCATATGCAAACACCAAATGTACTTAAAAACATAAAATTCAAATAGTAGCATAACCAACTTACATAAATTCCAACAATAAATTCCAAAAAAAAACTTACATAAATTCCAACATCCAAAGTACTTAACATGAAGAAAATAGTCTTAAAAGGAAATAAATGCTGAACTAAAAACACATCACGTTA
>JAJJMA010194900.1:4265-22923 GCA_023529015.1 Papaver nudicaule | reverse complement strand
CTATTGTCTGTGAGTTTGTATTGTGGTAAATGAATTTGATATATATACTGTGGTCAATATAGTCTGGTGGTAAATATCGAGCTACTTCTAGGCTCATTCTCTTCTAAAATGAGAATTTTGTCGTTAACTGAAAGGGATTCGGCACCCTACCACTAGACTGTATTGCCTAATTGATTGATTTCTGTGTTTTTTTAAGTCATACAAATGTTGTTAACATCTGGATAATCTATTGTCTGTGAGTTTGTTTCTGAGTTTCAGTTAAATGTAATTGATATGTACTGTGGTCAATATGGTCTGGTGGTAAATATCGAGCTACTTCTAGGCTCATTCTCTTCTAAAATGAGAATTCTGTCGTTAACTGAAAGGGATTCGGCACCCTACCACTAGACTGTATTGCCTAATTGATTGATTTTTGTGTTTTCTCAAGTCATACAAATGCTGTAACATCTGGATAATCTATTGTTTGTGAGTTTGTATTCTGAGTTTCAGTTACATGAAATTGGTATGTACTGTGGTCAATATGGTCTGGTGGTAAATATTGAGCTACTTTTAGGCTCATTCTCTTCTAAAATGAGAATTTTGTCGTTAACTGAAAGGGATTCGGCACCCTACCACTTGAGTATATTGGCTAATGGATTGATTTCTGTTTTTTCTTAAGTCAGGGTAGTAACTTGTGAGTGATTATAACTTGAACTGTGCAGTCAGATGTCATCTGGTCTTGATAAGGGGTGGATGAATTTTAGACCTAAATATGCTACATATATTAAAGGTGTAAGGTCATTCATAGATTTTGTCCGTCACAATGGTGGTAATAGTACATTATTCTCATGCCCCTGTACACGTTGTATGAATGGTAAAGGACCGAAAACACTTTTAGAGATTGATATTCATCTGCTCAAATATGGTATTACTCCAACATATACATTATGGCGTCATCATGGAGAAACTGCAGCTGTAGGAAAGAATATGGTTAACAGTAGTACTACTGACATTGTAGGAAATTTAGCTGAGAATGTAGGCATAGTTGCTGATGTTGTTGATCCTATAGTGAATGATGAAGTTGATCCTTCTATAGGTATAGATGAGAATGCTGGGACCCATTGTAGTTTTCACGATAAGGGAAGTAGCAGTAAGAAAAAGAGAGATGAGTATGAGCGTGCAAGACAACCTTTATATCCTTCATGTCCTGAAGGTAAGACAGCATTGTATGCTGCTATGAAACTGAATAACATTAAAACCCAATATGGGTTTTCAGACAACGGAGTTACTGCACTCTTAGAATTGATGAAAGAATTACTTCCAGCTGATAATACACTGCCATCTAAGTACCATGATATAAAGAAGATGATCAAAGAACTAGGGATGGATTACATAACTTATGATGCATGCCTCAATGATTGTATTTTGTATTGGAAGGATGATATCAAATTAGTTAAGTGTCCAGTTTGTGGAGAACCTAGGTATAAGAAGGTTTTTAATGATGAGAGGAAACTTACACAAGTAGCTCAAAAGACGTTAACGCATTTTCCTCTGATTGCGAGGCTGCAAAGGTTTTACAGTATTCCTTGGATAGCAGAGGCATTTTACTGGCATTCTAAAGCAAAGTCAGATATGAATGTGATGCGTCATCCTGTCGATTCTTCTGCTTGGCAATGTGCGGATAACTTCTCACCTGAGTTTGCCAAGGAACCACGTAATGTTACACTTGGGATAACAACTGACGGCTTCAACCCAAATGGATGCTTCGGTCTTCCTTACAGTGCTTGGCCGGTAATACTCTGTCCATACAACCTTCCACCTTCAATGTGTATGAAGCGGGAATTCTCGATGCTAAGTCTGTTGATATCAGGCCCAAAAGCACCAGGTAAAAACATTCTTACAAAGTAATGTTGAAAGTACTGTTTGATTGTTCATTTTGTGCAATAATTCAACTGTTTGATTGTTCATTTTGATGTTTTTGTGTAGGTAAAGACATAGATGTCTATTTGCAACCACTGATAGAAGAGCTGAAACTGTTATGGAATGTGGGTGTGATGACATTTGACTCCTTCACAAAGACTGAGTTTTGTATGAAAGCGAGATTACTATGGGCTATTCACGATTTTCCTGCACTAGGGACTTTGTCTGGATGTGTCACCCATGGATATTATGCTTGTCCTACTTGTGGAGAGTACACAGTTGCTGATTGGCTTCCCTTCAGTAAGAAGATCAGTTATATGGGACACCGAAGATGGCTGCCTGCAAACCACAAGTTTCGAGATGATAAAACACATTTCAGCGGAACGGTAGAGCGTGATGCAGCTCCATGGCCACTGACAGGGTTGCAAGTTGAAGAGAAGGTAGCTAATATTGTACTTAAGAAGGGTAAGGGAAAACAACCAGCAGTACGAGGTCAGAAGCGTAAAAGGGAAGGGGGAGAACAAGATGAAGATGATGTTCATGCGCGCACATTATTTTCTCGAAGGTCAATTCTGTATGATTTGCCAAATTGGAGTTCAAATGTCGTCCGACATTGTATAGATGTTATGCACACAGAGAAGAATATTACTGAACATCTTCTGAATACTCTCATGGGAAATGTCAAGTCTAAAGATGGCCCTAATGCAAGGAAGGATATGGAATCCATGGGAATTAGAAAGAAGTTGTGGGTGACAGTGGATGAACTGACAGGGAAAACCACTATGGAGGATGGCTCTTTTGCAATGACAAAACAGGAGAAAGTTGATTTCTGTACTACATTGAAGAACTTAAAAGTGCCATATAGTTTCTGTTCCAACTTTCGAAGCAGCGTCAACAGCAATCCTCCTGAGATAAGAAACTTCAAATCTCATGATTACCACATCGTAATGCAGCATTTACTTCAATTGTTGGTGCATATTGCGACTTCTCTGCCTAAAGATCTTCGTGTATCTCTTCTGCGTATAAGTATTTTCTTCAAAGTGTTATGCGCGAAGGTAATCAACAGAGAGCAACTTTTAAGAGCAAAGACAAGTATGATTGAAGCAATGTGTGTTCTGGAAAAGCATTTTCCTCCCTCTTTTTTTGTAATTAGTATTCACCTGATGGTCCATTTGGCCGATGAAGCTTTAGTTTGTGGTCCGGTTCGATTCAGGTGGATGTATCCTTTCGAGAGGTAACTATCCTTTTCAAATGTTTATTTCTGTCGCTCATTATATATTTATGCATACAGTTCCATTTGTAGTTCTGTAGCTGAAAACTTATACTAAAAACTTGGTTTACTGAATTTGTAGGTTGATGAAAACTTTCAAGAATTTGGTGCGTAATCGAAGGTACATTGATGGTTGCATTGCAAGAGGGTATACACTGCGAGAAGCTAGCTTGTACTGTATGGAGGACCTGTCAAATGATGGTGATGGTACTCATAAGCATACACGACAGGCCTTTCTTGATGATGATGATGAGTTTGCCGATGAGATGCCTCTGAGTAAAGGGAAGGAAATTACTTTAACCAGAATGATGTTTCAACAAGCTCGCAAGTGGATTCTGTCCAAGTTTGTTGGAATAGATGACTGGGAAAGGTATATAGTTTTACTCTCTTTTATTTATTCTAATAGAACAGTTTAATGTTTTCTGAATTCCTGATGAGATGTTCTGATTTTTGTTATATCGATGGACCATGCTAATAGATCAGTTTATATTTTGACTGTAGGAAGTATGATTCCTATCTCGACAGTGCAAACTCTAATACTCAAAATATAAAGAGTTTTCATTTGTGGTTACGCGACGAGGTAAAGAGCTCTCTTCAAACTTATTTCAATATTGGTTTTAGGTAATTAACTTCTACTGACTCATTGTCATTCTTACAGTTGTTAGAAGCCAAACAAGAGGATTCAGTACTCTGGCGTCTGGTACAGGGACCTCTGTTCAAGGCACGGTCGTATAAGAAATACCAAGTGAACGGCTTTGTTTTCTGTCCACAAGAGCACGATGCACGGGTGGTGACCCAAAACAGTGGTGTTAGTATGAGAGCTATTACAAATTGCAGAGCAAAGTCAACTGATCAAAACCTGGTAGAAGCAGAAGTAACATATTATGGAGTAGTTAAACACATCATCGAGTTGAATTATATGGACTTTGAAGAAACCGTGTTTTATTGTGATTGGGTCAAAGTTGAAGATAAGACTAATGGTTGCAAAGTTGATCCACAGTCTCGTGCGATAAAAGTTAACTTGTCTAAGCTTAAAAGCATCAATAAGGTGTCAGATGAACCTTTTATTCTTGCCTCCGAAGCATCACAAGTGTTCTACTCAAAGGATGTTACTGATGAAGGATGGTCTGTGGTCTTGCATTCACAACAACGACTTACGCATGCAGTAGATGATATTGAAGTTCCTAGTATTTATCAATCTGCTTTTACAGACAATGAGAGTTTAGAAAAACTTATATGTGTGGATTCTGTAGTTTAGAATGATGTTTGTCATTAGTAAAAATCATGTGTGTTAGTCTGTGGGTAAAACTGTTTATTGTTCTAAGTCGCATGTTCTTTTTTTCCGTTTATGAAATTTTATGTGTTGGACTAATCAGTTTAAGCTTAATCTGTTTAGCTTCTGTTTTGTTTGACTAATCTGTCTATGTTGGTAAGTGCAAGGTTATGGCAGCTGCAGTGGAGGTAGATGAGAATGGTCTTCCTAGGTCTAGCAATTCCTGTACAATGGGCCACATGAAGGGGTCACTGATTCGTACACATTGCCCTATCTCCTACAAAACCTGGAGGCAGGTGCCAAGGAAGTTTAAAGAAGATGTATGGGAGGATCTCAAGGTACAAACTTACCTTTCTCTTGTTTTTTCTATCACTTCAACATTTATTGAGTTGGCTAGTAACCTTGAGGGTTTGATTCTGCAGGAACAATATCAAATTCCTGATGTTGCAAAGACAATCATGATCAAGAATATGGCTAGTCCTTTTAGGAGACTGAAGCATGAATGTCGTGTCAAGTATTATGATATCTATGAGACCCATGAAGAAAGGATTCAACATTGTCCTCCAATGATCAAAGAAGAGGACTGGATATTGTTCTGTAATAATGAGAACACTCCTGAGCAACGGGCTAGTAGATTGGAACACAAGAAGAAAAGAAAGCAATATGAGTACACCCACACCGCTGGTCGCAAACCCCATAGTCTTGTCAGAGCTGAACTGGTATGTTTCTGTTGGCAATGTTCTTTCAAGGTTTTAGGGCAATATTGTTCATTTATAATTGATTGATTAAAGCGGTTTCGACTCATTGGTGTAACTTCAGGAGGCCAAGAATCCGGGAGTAGAAATCACTCCATCTATGGTGTGGGAAGTAACTCACAAACAAGCTAATGGCCAAGTTCTAGCTAGTGCACAACCCTACTATGTAAGTAACCTAAAATGTCTTACACTGCACCCTTATTATGTAACTTATGATTTTACAGAGTTTTATGCTCGGCATTATAGGATGAGCTTAAGAAGCGCGAGGCAGAGGTTAAGGAAAACCTAGAAGCTGGTACTCCTCTAGAAGATGATGCAATGACTCTTGCATTTGGAAAGGATGCAAGGGGACGAGTTCGTGCTGTTGGTCCTATCTCCAAGACACAATATGTATTATCTGCTCCCGCGCGTGCCAAGATTGCTGAGTTGCAGGCTTCTGATGGAGAGCTCAAACAAAAGGTGAATGATCTAGGTGGGAAGATGGAGGTTTTAATTGAAGGTTTTGGGTCATTGTGTCAAATTATCAAAGAGCTGAAAGCTGGACAAACATCGATGATCGGCTCCAACAGCATGGGCAATTCACAAGACCTTGTGGCTTCACCTACTCTTAGTGGTACTCATGATCAATCACCAGCTCCAGTGGCAGAGGCCGTTTCACCTGCTCATTCAGCAATACGTCCTGCGGCAGTTCAATGTTCATTACTGAACATGGATGGTGATATTATTGCTAAGGGTGAACAGTGTACAGGTATTGACATCTAGTGTCTAGTTCATTTATATGGTTGTATGTTTTCTATATTAAGGATTTTTCGTGTGATGTATGATTACATGCCTAATAATGTACAGGTGAAATGGGAAAGCTGTGTCACGGCGTACCTGTATTTGCTAACCATGTGAAGGTGTTAGTGCATGAAATTCTCTTGCCAGATGAGAAGACCACAAAAGCTAACAGGCTTGCAAGGACTTTTCGAGAGGTGGGAGTTGGTGGATTTATGGTTCATCCTACAACCTTCACCCGATTCTTAGCTCTTTTTCTTTTTTTTGGTATATCTCAGTCATCGTCTACTGCGCCTAACACAACTAACATATAGGCTCTTATGTAGAGACGTAAATGGCTAATGTTCACACTTTTGTATGTATGGTGAACATTATCTCTTTTGGTGTGGTGCTGGGTGAACATTTAAACCTTATGTAGAGACGTAAATGGCTGTTCTCTTCTCTTTTTTGCTAATGTTCACACTTTTGTATGTATGTGAACATTATAACTCTTATGGTGGTGCTGGTGAACATGGGTACTTTGATCTAGTTTATTTATCGGATATATTATGTTTTTTTTTGTATATGTCCACATGTTTGTGCTTTGTTACCTGTGATTGCGCAGGTTGCCATGGTCATCTGAAGCGCTAGTAGCCACCTGGGGAAACATCCCTGGTAAGTACAGGTGTTTTATGCCCTTTTCCTTGTATTACTGAATTGATTCCTTTGGATATTAACCTGCATTCTTGTACACACTTGCGAGGTTTTTTGATGCGACTTTGGATGTTGAGCTTGCTCTGCTGCCTCTAAGTGAACACTATCAGAGGTATATAATGTCTTCGTCTGCTCTTTTAGTGTCTGCTCCTTATGTTCCATTTGTTAGCCTTTACACATTTAGTTATACAATATCTATATGGCCTGTACACATTTAGTTATACGGTTATACGATTTATTCTCATTTCTGAGTAGTTTGAGCATGGGAGCAAGAGAACTGGATGTGTTTGCATGGTTGTTTGTGCTTTGGAATAGCATCTGCTCCCATTAGATCGTTTACTTTGTTTCATTCTCTCTACTTTGTTGAACATTTACTGAGTAATTTAAGTTCTTTGTATCTCTGCAGTGATTTGAGGATAATACAAAGGAGCTTACAAACACCACTGATCAAGGAGTTTAACTTACAAGTATGCATCTTTCTGCATTGTTAAATGTTTAGATTATGTCTATATTATGAACCCTTACTGTGTCTGAAATGTCCACATATGAACTTAGTGTTGAATTGTCCATATTATGAACTTAGTGTTGAATTGTCTATATTATGAACCTTACTGTGTCTGAAATGTCTATATTATGAATGTCTACATTATTATGAACTTAGTGTTGGAATGTCTATATTATGAACCCTTACTGTGTCTGAATGAATGTCTATTTATTTGTGATTTTACTTCTTTCATATCACTGGTTGGTATTAAAGAAGTAGTGGCGCAAACTGTCGGGTTCGCCTCAACCCTCAAACCTTCTTCTTGCTTTTTTCTTATCACTTGCTGGTAAAGAAGAACAAGAAGAAGGTTTGTTGGTAAGCGAGGCGTGCGCCTTTTTGTTGCTTAGGTAGTCTGAATGAATGTCTGAATGTATGTCAGAATGGAATTTCTGAATTCAGAAGAAATTGCTGGGTAAATTGGTAGTGCAGGAAATTGTAAGAAACTTTGACCAGGTTATTTTTTTTTACTGCTGGTAAAAAATTGCAACGGAAATAAAGTGTTTCAAAAAATTACCAGGAAAATTCAAGTCGGTCATCATTGACTTGGTCCATCTTTAGCAACAATAGTAAAAAAATTCGCAACATCCAAATTAACGTTTCAAAAATTTACCAGAAAATTTATGGTCGGTCTTCATTGACTTGGTCAACCTTTAGCAACAATAGTAAAAAATTTCGCAACGCACCAATTGATGTTGCATCCAAAATGGGCTGTAACGGGCCACAAACCGTTGCAATTTCCGTTGCAGCCCAAAAATCGCAACAGGGACAAAGCCGTTTCGAAATTTTGTTACACCACCTTCCGTAACAGCCGGCGGACCGTTGCGACTAGGAATAGCAACCTTCCAGGGTTCGTTGCGACCAGCAAAATATGGTGTAGTGCCATGATTGGTCGAACTGTAGATGTACGCAAAGATCCATCTCGTGAAAGAAAGGTGATGGAGATGTGTTGGGAGACGAATATCCCTACCTAAGTCAATAGGCGCATTATTGTACTAAGCACAATGTACTCGACCAGATATCTCGTTCTCAGTGAACTTGGTCGCTATATGTAGCTCAGCGCCAACGCAACGTCATTGGAATGGTATCAAGAATATCTTTAGATACCTAAAAGGAACCATTGACATGGGTTTTGTTCTTATCCCTATGAAGACGCAACTAGAGTCTTCTAATGCAATTGCAAATTGTATTGTACTCCCATGATTACATGTGAAAAGTATAGGACTAAAGGAATTGTCTGACTCCCATGATTGCAAAACTGCAGAGATCTAAAGAACTTGTCTGACTGCGTAAGACTAAAGGAAGTGTCTGCCTGTATTGGACTAAAGAAGTTGTTCAAACTCCCATGAATGTTTTGTACATAAAAAAATTTTGTCCTACATCAGAGGGAGCACCTAGTGGTAAGTTGTACTCTTTTTCCTTTCACCGAGGTTACTTTTTCCCACAGGGTTTTGTTACTCAGCAAGGTTTTTAACGAGACAACTACAATACCAAAAGTGTAATCAAAAAGTTGTTGATTATGAAGAAACAATAATCTATTCTTCAACGAAAGTAATCAGGGGGAGACATGGTAGACTTTCGAAAATCTCATGACTAATGAAACTGTCTAGAGATTACCCTGAATGAAATCAGGGGGAGATGCCGACATCAGGGGGAGGATCCAAGGATATGATGCCGACATATTTTGATTCGAAATGTAAAACTGTGCTGTACTCTTTTTTCCCTTCGATCGAGATTAGTTTTTCCCACGGGGTTTTTATTACTCGACAAGGTTTTAGAGAGACAACGAAAACAACTACACCTGGCGTATATGCTGAATACTGAAGACTTAAAGATTGGATTGATATTACTGAACTGCATCGGAATCGATGAAATGAACACGATGGTATGTCAAGCGAAACAACTTCAAGCAAGAAGCAAGAATGTTATTCAGCATGAGCAAAGACGTACTTTTGGACTTATCGCGTTGTACTCTTTTTCCTTCACCAAGGTTTTGTCCCACTGGGTTTTCCTTGTCAAGGTTTTAACGAGGCAACATATGCGAGTCTAACTCTGTTCTAAGTATTCTTAATATTGCACCCTTTTTCCAAGATCAGGTTTTGTCCCTTTGGGTTTTCCTGGCGAGGTTTTAATGAGGCAATTGACTTAGACACAATGGTCATTGACGAGCGAGGTACACTTGAAGAAATACATTTGAAGCTAAAAGAGAAGTCATGCACCTACCACGACCAACTCCAAGAGAGAAGCTTACCAAGACTCGAGACATTATACTCTTTATCTTTTCAAGGTTTTGTCCCACCGGATTTTTCCTTGTCAGAGTTGTAGTGAAGCAATACATTTGGAGAACCACATTCGAAGCACTATATGTGAAGCGCCGTGTATAAAGTTTTGTTATTGAACCGTACAAGGGGGAGTGTTATAGGGCCCAAGGCCCATAGATGTGCGGTCCATATAGTACTTAGGGTTTTCCCTTCCAGTATATAAAGGAGCCTACGTAATACTATTACGGGGTCTTCCCTAATGATATTATCCTCAAATAAGACTATAATTTTAACCTCATAAGGTTAATTGTGAAGGCCCAATAAAAACAGGGGCTTTTATTCTATTTCCTCGTATTGAACAGTCCCATGCCGTCTGCGGCACGGGCAAATCGCTTGTGTACAGAAAAAACAAGAATCAAACAGCAGAGAGTGTAAACGAGGGAGCTTCTTGAAAACCCTTGTTTGGATCCACATCTGGCTATTTAGACAAAGTTCCCAACGCTATCTCTATCTTCTTCATTCTTCCTGGTAAGTAATCTTCATTTTCCATTATCAAAATCAATCTTCTTTTAATCCTGCACAAAAAATGACATCTAGGGTATTGAGTTTTTATTTTTCCATTTTTCTATGATTTTACTGTTTCTAGGGTATTACGTTTTTCTAATCTCCTTTTGAGTTTATGATTTGGGTATTTAGAGAGATCCCCTTGTATCTCAAAGTATCTAGAATGTTTCTGTATTCGATTCTGATGGTATATGTTTAGAAAATCTTATCATTTTGTTTGCGCGTATTTGATTAAGGAGCTCTATTTCGTTCGGCTGGTTGTTTTTATGGATGATATTGATCTGGGGTTACTTTGTTTGGTTTTGTTACTCTAATTAGGTTGGAGATTTTAATACTTTGGATCTACTGGAGGAGGAGGTAAAATAATTAATGGATCCGTTGGTGGAAGAGCAGCTAGATTATGGAGATGAAGAATATGGAAGTCAGAAAATGCAGTATCAAGGTGGTGGAGCAATTTCTGCATTAGCAGATGAGGAGTTAATGGGAGAAGATGATGAGTATGATGATCTATATAATGATGTTAATGTTGGTGAGGGTTTTATGCAAATCCATCAATCAGAAACACCAGTACCTTCAGCAGGTGTTGGTAATGCTGGGCATCTAAAGACTGAAGGAGCTGGGTCAAGGGTTTCTGAATCAGGTCCTTCTCAAGGGGTTAACTCAAAATTGGATGGGAGGGGGAGTTCAAATGCTGGATCCAGTTTCCCGCAACAGAATACAGGAGGTTTTAACTCTAGCAAGGGTCCAGAAGACGGAATTGCTGATTACTCAAATGGGAGTGTCCCAAAAGGAAGGGGAATGGAGATAGTTACGGCTCCACAAGCTGGAACTATGGGTTTCCAAGGATCAGCAACAGTACCTCCTAAATTTGGAACTGATCCAAATCAGATGCCAGCAAAGTTTTCAGGTGCAACTCCATTATTACCAGACCCTGGCGCTGATGCTTCGAGGAATACCCAGCAGATGCAGTTAAATCGAGCGCCTGTGAATGTGAACCGTCCAATAGTTAATGACAATCTGATTCGCCCAGCTCTGGAAAATGGTACTACCATGATTTTTGTAGGAGATCTGCATTGGTGGACTACTGATGCGGAGCTTGAAGGTGTGCTGTCTCAGTATGGAAGGGTGAAGGAAATCAAATTTTTTGATGAAAGAGCTAGTGGGAAGTCGAAAGGGTATTGTCAAGTTGAATTCTATGAAGCTGGTGCGGCAGTTGCTTGCAAAGAAGGGATGCATGGTTATCTTTTCAATGGGCGTGCGTGTATTGTAGCATTTGCTTCTCCACAATCTTTGAAGCAGATGGGCGCTGCTTATCTGAACAAAGCACAAGTGCAGGCCCAGGCTCAGCCACAAGGGAGGAGGGTTCTGAATGATGGTGGTGTTGGGAGGGGTGCTGGTGCAAATTTTCCTACTGGTGTAGGAGACACAGGGGGGAGGAACTTCAACAAGGTTGGGTGGGGTCGAGGCGGCCAAGGAATACTAAATGGCAGAGGTCAAACAGGTGGAATGATGAGAGGAAGAGGTGTAATTGGAGCAAAGAACATGATGGGCACGGGAGGGGTTGGACCTGGTGCTGCTATCGGGGCAAACCCATATGCACAAGGTATGGGAGGTCCTGGTATGGGAGGTCCTACTGGTGGAATGATGCATCCTCAGAATATGATGGGTGCCGGATTTGATCCGACATTTATGGGCCGAGGAGGTGGCTATGGAGGTTTTGGAGGTCCTGCTTTCCCAGGGATGATGCCTCAATTTCCAGGTATGAATCCAATGGGTCTCCCTGGCGTGGCACCTCATGTCAACCCGGCTTTCTTTAATCGAGGAATGTCTGCAAATGGGATGGGAATGATGGGTAGCACTGGGATGGAGGCACATCACCCAGGAATGTGGGGTAATGCAGCGATGATGGGTGGATATGGAGGTGGGGAGGAACAGGGTAGAAGAACTAGGGAATCAAGCTACGGTGGCGATGATGGTGCATCTGATTATGGTTATGGAGATGCAAGTCAAGAACGAGTAGCAAAACCTACTCCAGCTCCAAGGGAGAGGGAGAGGGAAAGGGAGAGGGTACCTGAACGGGAATTTTCCGGGAGGAGACATCATGATGAGAGGGAACAAGACTGGGATAGATCTGATAAGGATCGTCGTTACAGGGAGGAAAAAGATGGGCATAGGGATCATCGACAGAGGGAGCGTGACTGGGATAATGAAGAAGATTGGGATAGAGGGCAGTCTTCTTCGAGATCTCGGAGCAAGACTCACATGATGCAAGAAGATGATCACAGATCTCGGTCGAGGGATGGTGATTATGGGAAGAGACGCCGTCTGCCGTCAGAGTAACAGTATTGTTCATCTCCATTATCCTTTCACATCTTAGCAATGTTTCAGGTTTCTTGAACACCATATACCATGCTTGCTCGTGGTGTCACTCTTCTTCCGGTGGTTATAGCTGCATCCACCTTTGCCATTTCTGGTATCTTGGTCTCACAAGCAGGGCTTTGGCTTCAGGTGGAATAAGTAAGTACTTTTTCTTGTGCGCTAGGAGGGGAGAAAGTATTTCCTTCAATTCGTATTTGCTTCCTAGAGAACATCGTTAAATGCAACAATTGATACTTCGGTGCTTGAAATGATTAGCAGCTTATAAGTAGCTCACCACGTGGATCTTTATGGTTTGGGATTTTAAAATCTTATGTCCTGATCTTCCACTGGTTGTCCTTGTCCTACCTGTCCTTTCTTTTGGGAACTGTGCTTTTTGGGGAATGCCTGATAGATATGCTTGAACCTCTTTGTTGTTTTATACATGATATATGTGTACACTAAGTATTTTGTAGTACCACTTTACATTATTTGCTTCTTAAGCAAATAATTCCTTATTGTCGGTGAGAGTGAATTAGAAATTTATATTTATTATGGGTTACATCTGATTTGCGAGTTCTTTGGTTATTTTCACCTTAGTATTTATGCCTGGTCCATGAAAGTCTTAAGTATGTCATCAACCATAATGCTGTTATTTTTGGTTTACCAGTATTTGTTTTTGCTTGTGACTTCACCATCTTTCTAGATTTGGTATTTATAATTTAGATGACTTAAGTAAGGTAGTCGCTATGTCTTCTTTTGTTTCTGATGCAGTTCTAGGGTAGCGAACACTTAGAAATATCGAATCAAATAGAAAATAGAACAAGAGAAAGAACACTAAGGAATGTAAGATAATTCGAGTCTAGGTTAAAAACCCAACACTCTCCATAATCCGCAGATTATAATCGATAACAATCGTTAAGAAAAATAATATCCAAGTCTACCTCTAACAGAAATCCTAATAGCCTATTTATAGAGAAAGAAAACTTCTAGGAAAAGAAAACCTATTAAGGACATAAAATTCCCCTCCTAATTAAAGAAACTAGCAAGTAGTGTCCTAAAATAAGACACTCCTGCATCAGTTTCCTTCATGTATAGGCTGTACAGGAGTATCTTCTGTCCTGATGGTTTCTAGGTAGGGCATCAATACAAACAGAAGTAGTCAGGCACGAGGCGTATATTTTAGGGAGAAAGTAGTGATCCAATTAGATATTTATGCTCGGGTGGAGGGAAGTTTTTCTTTTGAGACTCGTGAAATATGACAAATAGTTATCAATGAGGTACATGGATATAATATTTAATCTTTTAGCAGGAGGGATAGCAGAGCTCTTTGATAAAATAGTGATGGTTTCTGTTATAGAAGTTATAATGGCGCTGTTCGTTAATAAGAGGTTAAATAAATTGAAGGGTGAGTGATTCCAAATTGGTTTATGGTGGTTGCATTCTGAAGGCAACTCTCATATTTGTGATGATTGTGGTTAACAGTCTGTAAAATAACTAATTCATAATTTTGCTTTTATAATAGGGTTTTGGCTAGCATTGGCCAAAATCTCAGAAGCGAGTTACTAGGTTAAAATGGTCTTGGGGGATATAAGTGAAAACGCCAATTACTTTCAGTTGATGCTCTACAGCATTACCTTTCAGTTCAACTGAAATACGAGACGGGGTTCATCTCTTAATGCTCTTCTGTTTTCCACACGAACCCATTCTATGTACTTGTTTCTGTAGTCTCTTTAATCTATCTCCTTAAATGCAGTCTGGTTACTATTCTACTTAAGGTTGTGTTTTGCCATGTCCTAAACCTGCAGAACTTTACCCAAGCTTTTTGATTGGCTTGCAGTACAAATGATTTTTCTTGCATCCACTGCACTTTGGCTACTTTTTTTTTTTAGATACTTGGGAGTTATAAAGAATAGCAAGCCATTGGTGCAGTTTGGCAACAACTCGTTTTAAATGTTTTTTCTAAAGTTTGCTGTTTTAGTTGGAGTTGTTTTCAAAACTAGCCTGTCCTGCATATAGTTTCTGTAACCTGTAACCTAGAGCAAGTCAGGAAGCATCCTACATCACTTATCAGACTTAGTTGGCTAGCATTTTTGCTTAATAAATTTGCAAGGTGCCATGGGGCTTTCCTAGTATGAGAATGTCCGTCGCCCTACTTCTTTTTCATTAATTTTAACATGGGATTTTTTTCTTCTTATCATCATCAAATCCAGGGATTGGAGCTGGCGATCCTGTTAACTATGATTAAGTGAGTTTGTTTTGGTTTCCTAGAAGAAGATGAATATTGGTTGGAAACTTAATGGGATTTCTGGAATTTTTTGGCTATTTGTTGGTGTTAGGGTGTTATCTACTTGGCCAAGAGATGTTATGTGAAGAAAATATGGTATTATCTGTTTACTTTTTGAAATGCGAAGAGGTTGTATCCTGTCTAAGAACATGTCTAAAATAGAGTCGAAAATCACTCAATTATAGGCTGTTTGAGTCTTGTTGTATCTAGGCTGTGCTCGCTTTTGCTTAATCATCAGTCTGTAATGCTCTAAAGTGTTTCTTTTTACCATAGATGTTGCATAGTGATGTCTCCTGATGTATATGCGAGCTTGTAAAGCCTGTGTAGTTTATCACAGACAGAGGGTTGTATCAGTTCTTATGTGTTCGGATGTATTTAGTCATGCTAGCCTTGCGTTAACGGATGAGCTATTGACGCCTTTTTTTTTTTTTTTTTTAATCGCTCACTTCCCTATAAGAAGAGAAGTTGTTTAGATTTGTTTTCCTTATTTAGTAGTATGTAAATGTTGATTGTATACTCATTATCTGGGGGTTTGAGGGACCAAAGGTTGATGATATCCTGAAGTTTTGAAGAGCTAGGTATAGTCTGGCACTCTGATGATGCAATGTTTTTCCTGCTGATATAATTCAATTGTACATCTGTAAAGCTTGTTTTGTTTACCAGATTCTGTTGTATGAAGCTGTGTTTGTGAAAGTAGTCTGTCATAGGTGGTTGAGCATTTTGTGTTTGTAAAGCTTTTTATTTGCTGTAAATAAAAGGTTAGTATGCTTGATCTGATGATACCTTGTTTTGTAATAGGGAGAATTCCCCTTGCGTTGTATGTAATAGTCTGTGTCTTAGAAACTCACCTCTTTACTGAAAAGAGATGCAGTTCATATTTTGTTTCTGTTTGTAAGATGTAATGGTATCTTTGGGTTTTTGAGGTTGCAGATGCTTCTGAGACTGCACCATCTAGGAGGGTAGCTCAAACTAGATTGTACAGGCGTACTTAAATGTCGGTTGGAGATTGTAAAAAGTATATTGTTAGATTGATTGGCAATTTTGTATCTAAAACAAAGGCTATTTTGTATTTAGCTGTGTCACCGGTGAGTTTGTAAAGATCTTGTTGCTGTCTGTTGGATTGAATTGTGGTAACAAGGGGAATTACCTGTAATGGAATTCCCCCTGTTGAGACATTGTATACAACAAGGGGAGTTCCCGTTCTGTAGTAAATTCAGATAGCTCGTAATAATAGAGTTCCAGTGTGTATCACCATGATCCATCTTAGTTCTTATATAGATTCTGTCGTATAGATTTCGACTGTAGAATCCGACTGGTTTCTGTTTTATTTTGTTTATCGTTTCAGTTGGTTGGTCAGAGGTGATAAAAACTGGACTAGGTTGAAAGTGTGCAAGTTCCATGGTCCAGCTTTCAGTTAATAGATGTCACTGCAAGGTTCTGGGTGACATCCTATGGGAGGCGTTGTTTTGCAATTTTATACTTTGGCTGCTGTTATTGTTCTCTATGTATCGGTTATTATCGATTTCTTGTTGTTTATTTGTGTTGCTTGTTTTGATTAACCGTTTCTTTTGTTTCTTTAGAAATCATGTAGGTTGTTTTTCTCAAAAAGGCTGATTTAGGGACCGGTATTTTTACTAGGGAGACCGGATAATGAGACAAAATAGGGTTATCCAAAAGCTTTTTCCAAAACCCCTTATCCAACATATTTTCTTAATTGCCAAACTATCCCTACTTAATTATAACTTGATTAGTTTAACTAAACTAAGATTAGTTGTTAAATTATTCCAACACTGACACCACCACCACTACCGGCACCAGCGCCGCCACCTCCACTACCACCAACATCAGTGCTGCCATCGCCACCACCAAATTTTGTCTGGATTTTGTTCAACAAATCCAGCCGAAACTAAATTTCGTCTGGATTATACCTACCAAACTCAACCGAAAACGTCTGGATGTTTCGCACAAAACCAGACGAAAATAAGCTTGGGGGTGAGAAAAATGGATTTCAGAAGAATTTTCGCCTGGATTGTACCTACCAAACTCAACCGAAAACAACTTCCCAAATTTGATTTTCGGTTGGGTTTTTCACAATTAAGCCGATTTTCGGCTGGGTTGGTTGTGACACAATTGCTAACTTAGTTTTCGTCTGGAATATATGCATGCAATACTTAAGAAATCCAGACGAAAATTCTGGATACTAAAAAAATTCGGTTGGATTTCTAGGGTATATTCGAGACGAAGGGAAAGTCAATTTTCGTCTGGATGATGTTGTTATCGGCTGAATTTGTTGTGCGTAAATTTTGTGAAGTGTGTTTTCGTCTCGATTTATGTATTCTAATCCAGCCGAAAGTGCTGCCATTAGCTGTTTCGTCTGGATTTTTCCAGACGAAAAATTCTGATCTTTTGATTAATTTGTGTTTTTTGACAATAGATTGTGCATTGAAGCATTGGATTCATACGATGAAGAAGAAGAAAGAGGCGATGAAAAGATAATGAAACTGATTTTCAGTTTCTTTATTTAGTTTAGGGATTTCATAATGATTCATGGTCATTTTAGACTTTTCATTGTTTTTTGACACCCCTTATGACCCTAGGATTGTAATATCATTATCCGGTCTCCCTAGTAAAAGTACCTGTCCCTAAATCAACTTTTTTTTTTCAAAGTAAGATTTGAATATGATTGATTGGCTGTTTTAGGGGCTACGTGAATCATTAGAGAGACCTCAAAACAATATTACTATCCTAAGGTGTGTTATAAGGGGTGTCAAAACATAATGAAAAGTCTAAATTACCCTTAAAAAATAAAAACCTAATTTTGTAACCAAAAAACAAAATCAAAATCTCCTCCTTCCACTTTTCTCCATGTTTTCACGACCATAACTGACGGCATATGGGGCCACCACCGCCACCTCTTCCGTCGCCACCACTACCTCCTCCCCGATGAAAGTGATGAAAACGAGTCTCTCCCTCCATAGATCCAGATATGCGACTCAGGATTACAGTATGTGGTTGAGTTTTATACATGATTTGACTGATTGAATGGTAAATACATCTGGAATACACCTTAGAAAATTCATCCGAAAATTTCAATTTCCAGAAAATTTCGGCTGGATTTATTGACCAAAATCCAGACAAAATTCAGTTTCGTCTGGAATTATTGACCAAAATCCAGACGAAATTCAGTTTCGGTTGGTTGTTGCATGCATAAAATCCAGACGAAGTTTATTTTCGATTGGGTATTGCATGCATAAATCCTGACGAAATTAGTTTTGCTCAGTTGCCACAGCCAACCTAACTGTAGTGTTAATTTAAAAAAAGCTAGACGAAACAGGAAATGACTGCACTGCGAAAATTTCAATTTCCAGAAATTTCGGCTGGATTTGTTGACCAAAAGCCAGACGAAATTTGGTTTCGGCTGGATTGGTAGAACAAAATCCAGACGAAATTTGGTTTCGACTGGATTTGTTGACCAAAATCCAGATGAAATTTAGTGGTGGTGATGGCGGCGTTGATGTTGGTGGTAGTGGTGGCGGCGGCGTTGGTGCCGGTAGTGGTGGTGGTGGTGGCGGCGTTGGGATAGTTTAACAACTAATTTTAGTTTAGTTAACCAATTTGATTCATTAGTTCTAATTAAGTAGGGATAGTTTGGCAATTCAAAAAAATATGTTAGATAAGGGGTTTTGGAAAAAGCTTTTGGGTGAACCTATTTTGTCTCATTAGAGGGATCTCTCTAATAATTCAGGTGGCCCCTAAAACAGCCAACTGTCTTGTGAAAATTATTGTCCTTCATGGTGATTCAAGTAAATATATGTGCTTGCAGAGCCGTGAGACCCCACCATCCCTCATTTCAATAAACCTTCAGTTATCTATCGGTTTGCGAGTTCTGGTTCATATAAGAATGAGCTTCCCCCTAAATAACCCTCACAATACTAGCTGTTACCGCCCAGCCAAGTGGCATAGTTAATATGCGACATTGGCAT
>JAJJMA010194890.1:13438-32276 GCA_023529015.1 Papaver nudicaule | reverse complement strand
AAAGAAAATTTACCTTAATCCAGCCACGATTCAGAAGACCGATGAAAGTCTTCACATCAGGTTGCCAAGTTGTTGCACCTGTTTAAATAGTGGTGTACACTTTTCCTCAGCCTCTTGTAGTTTAGCTTGCAAAGCCTTTAACGAGATCACCAACAAAATAAGTTTTGAGGCGGAAAATCAGGCAAATGGCCTAAGAAAAAACAGATATAAGATAGTATTACCCTAACGCTCTGTTCATCAACTTTGTAAAACATCATCTTGCGCTTGTTCTCAGCTATTACTTCGGCGTGCCATCGGAGGTTCATTTTTTGTAGATAAGAAAATACGTCTTCGAACCATGGCATATCAAACCAAGGATGCTGATCATATGCAAACCAAAAGATTAGGAATCAACAACACCAAAACCATTGAAACTATAGTACACTGAATGATATGTAAAGAAGTTGAGATTTAAGATAACTATATCTACCTTGTTAATCAATTCCCATAGTACCTCATCATAATATTCCTGGGCGTCATTGCAGTCTCTTTTGATAGCTTCGAACATAAACTTGAGAATAGCATGTAGTATCTAATGAATGAAATTGCACACAAAAACAAGACAATATTAAGATGTCTTTCATAAAAGAAAAAGCAGTCCTCTAACAATATGAATAGAAATATACCTTCATATCCTTGATTACTCTTTCTTGATCACGCAATTCCATTTTTTGCGGCAGTTGGCGAACATAAGCGTGGAAACCCTTTCCCATATCCTCAAATGTGTCCCATGTACGAAATTCTTTCAAAAGATCCTTCATGGTATTACCTGCAGTAACTCATAATAATAAAAATAAAGAGAAAACTCAGCAAACAAACAAAAAAAGATGCATGAAACAGAGCAATTATCTAATTATTACAGCTATCAGATGGACAAAACACAGAACGGAGCACAAATCCTAACAGGAATGTGTAAGGAAAACTGAGATAGATCCAAGTACATGAATGTCTAGCATACCTCACCTATTTGAAAAGAAGATTATAACAAAACGGCAGCATAATTTTAAAGCAAATAGAGTTTCTAGTTTGAAAAGCCTAATTCAAGAACTTAGGGTTTTCTAAACCAAAAAAAAAATCAGTGTTTTATTGATTTTGCCCTACCGGCTACCGATGTAGACTAATTGAATACCTAAGCATGTGATTTTGTACAAGATTAAATTACATACGATGATTAGAAACCCTAACCGTTATGATTTACGACAACAACAACCAGTATCATTCTCATCATACGCAAAAACAACAATCTCCATCAAGAATTGGGAAAACAAGTCTAGATTTGCACAACTTACAGAGAAGAAGGAGAGATCAACCGAGCCTAGACAGTCCGTATCTTTCTTTGAAAATAAAACAAGTCTCCCGCGCCACGAAAATTCCAGAATAATGGTTGCACATTCGGGTGTGGACTGTTGGGATCTTCATATGGGAAATGTGCCTCCTATTAGGCGGCTCACATGGTTTTCCAAGCCCAGGCCCGCCAGATTTTATAGGCTTATTTGTACGGTTTTGGGTACTTATTGCCTTGAGGGCGTTGAACCGATATATTTGAGAAGTTATTTTTCGACTTAGACCTCAGAAACCAATTACATAATAATTTTTAGTAGCAAATAAATTTGCTTTTCAATGATTCTTAACTGATGATGCCAAAACGACGCAAAAACTGCCCCACTCACAAACATTGGTTAGTGTGGGACCCACCACATTAGGATTAGCAGGGGTCCATTGTTTCCGTGAGTCTAGGTTGTTTTTGTGTTATTTTCTTCATTGGTCCGTTAGGATTTATTGTTAACTTTTTTGACTTTAAGATTTAATACCATTTTTTGAGAGAAACATCATTATTTATGTTTCTGGTATCAAGATTCTTAATTAAATACCCAAGAAAAAAAAATTAAAAATTTAGACCCTCTTCTTTTTTCAATAAAGAAAGGATATATTAAAAATAAAAAATTGTAAAAAATATTTACGATGGTCTATAAGACCCCCAACAGACAAGAGATAACTATCCTTACAAATTTATAATTGTTTTCCAGTTAAAAATCATCTGCTTCGTAGTGTATCCTTTCAGAAAGTCCTTCTACGAACTCCCTAAGTACAACTAAAGCTTCACTGTTGTAATCAAGTTCACTTTGGTTCTAGGTCTATCTCCATATACTCTAGAGTTCCTCTGTTTTCAAAGCTATATTATATATTGAGTATTCTTCTCATTGAATTTTTGAATCCTCCATCTCTGTAGATGCTGAAACATATTCTCAGTGAGCACCCATTTCATACTCCATGCATGTAAGAAGTAACTCCAAAGATGCTTAGCTCATTCGCAGTGAATTGAGTTGATGTTCAATAGTCACCACTTCATTGCTGCATAAGAGGCAAGTTGTCGAAGATAAATTCATATCTCTCTGGGTAAGCATAAATATAGTTGGAAGGTACCTATGCATAACAACCCAAAAACTGCCAGAATTTGTTGTACATTTCAACGACACTTGCAAGCTTTTGTGTACTGACTTTAAAGAGTCTTGGATACTTACCAGATAGCTCAAAGTTTCCTATAGTCATCTTTCATGCCATAATATAACAGACCTACCATATTGACTTGAATCTTCATGCAGCAAAAAAACAGTCTAAGTCTTCTCAATATCATGCCACATACTCCTACTCATTGTGTCCTTAGTTTGATCTTGCATAAAAAACCTCAAGTCCTGAACTTGTTTTTTCGCCGATAATCTGTCTCCATAGTGCACTCTTCTCATTGGCATATCCGGTGGCTTTTGGCCAGCAGAGTTTTATTAAATATTATGAAGTTCTTAATGCCCAAACCACCTTTGTTCTTTGGTTTACAAATCTTCTCCAAGCCACCCAACTCATCTTAATTTTTTTTTCTCCTTATCTATCCCTAGAGAAACTTCCTCATAATACTTCTCATTTTATTCTTCACTGTAGCAGGTCGTTGAAGTAAAGAGAAAAAATATACAGGGATGCCCTCTAATGAACTTCTGATAAGAGTTATTCTTCCTGCCTTATTGGATATCTCTTCTTCTATGGAGCTATCTTAGTCTGTATTCTTTCTAGAACCATATCCCAGATAGCCTCATTCCTCTTTGTAGCACCAATAAGCATGTTTAAGTAAGATATAAGCAAATTGTCAATTCTATAACCTAACTCCAAATATAGTTTCTGAATGACCTCATCAACTCCAATACTGGTCATTGAACTCTTTTCCAAGTTCAACTTTAAACCAGTTAGGACTTCAAACATCACTAGCACAACTAGGAGTCTTCTAACTTCATGTTTGTTAGTATTCAAGAAGATTATAGTGTCATCAGCAAATTGTAAATGAGACACCTTTAAACCATTCTCAACCACCTTGAAACTAGAGATTTTACTACTTTGAATAGCTTCATTCAACAGATTAGAAAGAATTTCCACAACCAACGGAAACAAAAATGGTGATAATGGGCACCTGCCTTATACCTTTTGAAGGTTTAATTCTGTTAGTAACTCAACCATTCACTAACACTGCAAATTGAGCACAAGTGACACACCATTCGAATCACTTATCTATCTGCAAAACCATGCTTCTTCAAAATTATAAACAAAAAATTCCAGTTAACATTATCAATTGCATTCTCGATGTCTATTTCGCACAATATATCAGGCTTCTTTTGTTTAAGTCTTCTATCAATGCACTCATTAGCTGCAAATATACTATCTAGAAAAAAATTTCTTCGATCAAGACCCCTAAGCATTGGAGGTTAATTGTGGCATTATCATCTTCATTCTTTCAGCTAGTAACTAAAATAACCTTCTTTGAGTTTGTGTCACAGTCAAACATCCGACACATGGATCATCTTACCCCTAAGTTATTTCTTGATTCAATTCGTTTGAAATATGTGAAGGTGTTAAAAATATATGAAGGTCGTGATTATTATACATTCATGGCTATAATTCAAAGCTTGATGATAGTTTTAGGGTAATGTATAATTATTCTCTTGCTCTTGTTTAAAACAAGTTAATAGGTTGGTCGTTTTTCGATGGTATTCACATGTGGTCCATTCATTTATCTAACTTTTATATTATCGTAGCTGGAATGGACTAGCAAGGAAAAACATAGGTGTTAGAGCATGGCTCGGTCAACCTCACTAAGTGTTGGTATGTCAAGCTTAGTTTTCAACTTTAGTGATCAAAACTCGACCGCTAAACAACACACATTAGGTAAGGTCATCATTGAGTTAGCTTTAGGTTGTGGAAGATTTTGGTAGGATTTAAAATAACTATTTGAAGAGTTGAAGAATACCGAAGATCAAACGAAGACATCCAGCTTCATCATTCAAGAGGTTAGTGAATCTAAATAACGCGATTCCATTATCTTTTACACTTGTGATACAAAAGACAAAAACATAACTCATTGTTGAAGCTTTACGTTATGACTTGATCGCTTTTGATCAGTGTGTCTTAAGATATAACTCCGCTTTATCGCTTGCGATATTGTTGTTGAAGTTATGACGTTCCATATTTCTTAGAGCTTTCTTTTCTTCTCTGTCTCTAAGTAATATAAGGTTTTTCCTAAAACCTTCGAGTTGGATATAGTAGTTGTGATGTTGTCTTGGTGGTATTACGAGATTTAATCCATCACAATATTGTGTCTCTACTTACCTAGTATGACTTTGTCGAATTGATTAGCAAGTACTTGTATGAGCTAAATGTAAAGCAGATCGTGACTCACACTTATGTTGTGTAGACTCGAGATACTGTTGTTCTGAGTTCGAATACTAAGTCGTGGTTTGGCTCTGATTGCTGAAGTTTTGAATCATTTATTTGATTCTTGATATATGAAAATCTTGTACACCATATCATAATTTTAGATTTCGAAACCATATTTCTGATTATCTCATATTATGGATATTCAGAGTTCGAAACCTCAATGTAGGTTTTGGTAAAACTAAACTTTGATTTTGAAACCATAATCCGGTTTTTGCATCCATGAGCTATTCGGTCTAAATGAAATATGACCAATGAGAGAACATGAGTTCGAAATGATGTTTGCTGGCTAACAGTGACTTGAGAATCGAGACCAATGAGTCTTGACCATGTCAGTCCTAAAAGGTCAAAAAGACCCTAGGGTTTCCTAAAGGTTTACGTGAACCGGGAAATATAACATGTGCGTCAAGGACAAAAAGGTGTGATGTTGAAACGTCTCTTGATTTGGGAACCTTAATTCGGTTCTGGTCATATATGAACTTTAGGATCCGAAACCTTAATTTGGTTTCTGCCAAATTGTTAGGGCAATGTCCGGTCAAACCCACTAGTTGGTATGTCAATCTGGTTGTCAGTTTTAGGTGTCAAATCACAATTCTTGATTTAGCCTACTAGAGTTTAGATTTCAGAATTGGCATATAGACAAAGTCGTTGAGACCTTGAAGACGAAGACAGTGAATATAAAGAAGACATCGAATATCCTTCATCGACAAAAGGTTAGTAGGAGTTATGACTTTTATGAAAATTCTTTTATTCTACTTATTCTATCTTTCGAAATAGTCAGCTACTTTAGTAGAGTTATAGCGATAGAGATTTTGTATTCTTGTCTACATAACCATGAGTTATGTTAGTATTTGTTCCCACAATACTAAGGTTACAAGATGCATGAGATAGAGTCGATACTCTTTCCAGTGCAATGGTTTGCTTGCAGATCACATGTAGGAAACGAATGAATCGAAAGGAGTACTCTAGAGCAGATTCCAGTAGATTATAGTTGAAGGCGTAATAACACGTCTAAGTACTGGCCCGGCCCAGAAATTCCAGCGGATCCAGTTAAACCCTAATCTGAGCGACGACGGTATGGCACCGAAAATTTCTTTTGTGTCTCAAAACGTTGATATGTACACGTACATGTACGTGAACATCATATTCAATTAATTTGGTCAGAATTCAGACGAACGGTTCACGAACTGTCCACGTGGATATTCTTCTGGAATTTCACGCGGGTTTAGGGGTGTACATAATACCCGGTGGCCTGCGGCCTGTCCTGTACCGCCTGAGTCCGGAAGTGCCCGTGGGCGCCGGGTAGCCTGTTATGGGCTTGCCCGGCCTGTCCGATAATTATAAATGGGCGGACGCAGGCTTTTATTCAAAATTTTGTGCCCGACATGCCCGGTAAGCGGTCTGTTTTTAGTCTTAATTTTTACCCTTAATATTATATTTATACATGCTTTTTTTTATTCATTTTCGTATACATATGTTTTTTTAACTAAATAATGGTATGATGTGAAGATAATAAGTTATATGTATTACATGTTGATATTAATAACCAGTTAAAACATATACAGCCCGTGGCCTGACTGTCCCGGCCTGGCCTGCCCGAATATTTTCATGGGCCGTGGGCGGGTAATGGGTATCAAATTATCAATATTACCAGGCCTGCCCGTGCCCGATAATTTTGATGGGCACTAAAATAATTAGGCGGGCAAGCCCGACCTGAGATATAAACGGACCCGGGTAGCCCGGCCCGGCCCGTTGTACACCCCTACGCGGGTTAAACATCTGACTCTTTTATCTCGTAGTTGGACTTGTGCTTATCAGAATATCTTTTGTGGTCCATCTAACGAATCTCAATGAGTCACTAAGATAAATATTATCTCTGGTCTGTTGGATCTCTATCTTGAAGTGTTTTTGAGCTAACAAAACACTTGGCTAAAAAATGTTTAAAGATTTCCAATTGAGATAAATCTAGGGTTTCTTTGTGTGCAAGCCAAGTAACCGGTTCGTTTACACGGGCACTTGTTAACTTGTAGGTTAAGAAACTAGTTGTTTTATTTCGAAGCAACCTATCTTTTTGAATGCTATAAATAAAGGGTTAAAGAACGAAAACCACAAGCATCAAGCATACGTGAAGTTTCTCTGTGGAATTGATCGGAAACTCTTTACACTTAGGTGTAAGCTTGTTGTGGTATAGTCATCCTGTATTAGGTAGCAGCTTCTCAGTGGGATTTACCTAACGACTATAAAGACTTCTCTTGAGAGTTGGGAAGCACAGGTAGGCGATAACATACCTTTGTGGTTGTTATCGGATTAATCTGAAACCTTGGTAACCTGATCACGTTCTCAAGGTTGAAAGGAAGCGACGCACGGCTGCACTCGGTGTTGTAAGCCCTAGTTAGCTCTAATTGTATAAGTTTCTCAAGTGATTCTTTTTACAACCGAGGTAGAGACAAGTTGGGCATAGTTTACTCGGTTTATTGTCAGCCCCCTGTTTGTAAGTAGATTTTCGTATGACCTGGAGCAATCCGAATGAAGTCATTTTACGTATGTTAAACTGAAGAGGACAATTCGAAACATACAGTCGGTAATTAAGGTTGCAAAGCCGGTATTTTTGACATAAGCCTTTAACAGCGGTTAAAGCAATTCCTAGGCCTGTAAAGGACGTCACCTAGGGGAACCAAGTGCGTGACGATCTGTGGGGGATCTAGAGACGTAAGGAGTGCGACAGTAGCCAATTCGTTCGGAGGGATTGAGTTGGTCTCTGCTACATCCCAGACCTAAGTCTTATAGTAGGCTAGTGTTTGTAGACCGTTAGTACTGTGTGGTGTTCAATCTGGACGAGGTCTCGAGGTTTTTCTACAGGTCGTAGTTTCCTCGTTATAAAAAATCTCTGGTGTCTTGTGTGCATTACTTTCCGCATTATATTCTTTGATTATATAATTAAAGCAAACACAAGAAGTACGTTATTAATAACCGTCGAGTTGGTCCATAATCCATCTAGGGGATTTGCCAAGATTTATATTGAGTTGGACCGATCACTTGTGATCCACTCCGGTTATCAGATTTGGATATTGATTTTTGAGATAGTCCATATCTTACCATAAGACTCACGAGCCCTAACGAAAAGTTGGTAGTATTTCGGTACCCTTGCTTTTTCAATTGGTATCAGAGCCGGTAAACACATTAAAGGCGTAACTGTCTGTGTTTATCCCGGCTTGTGAGTTATGGATCAAAGTATAAGAGCTTGTAACGTATCACCAGAAACTGAAGATGATGAGTCAGATGACTCTGTCTCAAAACTCATCATGTCAGCAAGTGAACTCCTAGACATACCTTCGAGAGATTTGAAATTGTTGAAAAACCTCATCAATCTTGAAATACAGATTAACAATATCTCTACTGACCTAGAGACATATCTTAGAAAAGAATAAGAGTCTCTGAATCAATTAAACAAGAACATGGAGGAAAACACATATGTTGAAGTAGATATTGATCTACTTATTAAAGAGACAGAAGCGTCTTTTATGAAAAATGTCGAAATCAAAATACTATCAATACCCTTCTTAATGAGGAATCCATGAATAAATGTCATAATCAAGTGTGTGTTCTACACATAAATGAAACTCACAAGAAGGAAGTATCTGTCAAAGCATGTCCCCACCTAAGACAAAATTTACGTTTTTTCGATCGGGATAACAGATATAAAAGCTTTGCTAAAAACTGTCATGTTGTAAAAAACTGTTCACAGTTAACAAGAGCAAAGCACAAGGGTTATAAATTCTTTCATAAACCCTTCTCGGAAAATTATAAGATATTAATTTATCTAAAGTCTGAGAAAAAATACTTTCGATTTTGGAATTAAAAGAATTAATAAATTCCAAAATCCCCCAGTTTTAACTAAAAACTGGAAAGAAATTCTTTCTTGGGGTTATAAAAGTATTCTATGTCTAAATATTGAGCCTAGCCGTTATCAAAAAAAAAAAATGAGCCTAGTTCTCTCTAAGCTTAATAAAAGACATTATTGGAATAATTCTCACAAACAGCTATTTCTAAATGTTGAGCCTTGTTCCATTAGACTCTAGTTGATAAAGTCAAAATACAAGAGAAAAATGTCATAAAAATAACCTAAGAACTTGTCAAAATCAAGGGAAAAGACCCTTATTTGACTATTACATGTGTGAGTCACACATGTGGAACCTAGGAACCCCTAGGACCGGTTCAAAACAACCCACAAAAAATGGCATGTGTCGTGCTGGGTAACTCGGAACCCATGACCTGGTTCCCGAACCGTCCAGACCCGAAAATTACTGGATAAGGTCTATCGAGTTCTTTTTTTCCTCTCATCTTTCTTTTGAGGTGTTAGAAGAGCTCCAATGGTGAACAACTGCTCCTATTGAGATCTCCACGGTTCGTGAACTGTTTTGCTCAATCTTGACGTCAAAACAACCGGGTTGGAAAATCATTCAAGGGGTCACAAACCATTCTTGCTATCTCCTTGTATTTTGAGAGAAATCATCAAGTAAGTGTTCTTAGTCCTTTTTCTTTGTTATCATGTCTAGAAGAAGCACTAGAAAGCCTCAACCAGTAAGGCTGTTGATGTGAATGGTAGTGATAATGAGCCAGTAGTCTGGTCATCTAGTGAAGAAACTATGTATGAGACAGTTCACAAACCATCTCATGATCCTGGTCTAAGCATGCCCTTCATCAGCAAAATTGCTAGAGCTGAATATGTAAAAAGACGAAATGTCATCATTGAAAGGAAGCTAGACCGAAACATTATGGCATCATATCCACCATTCATGGATCATATTGCTTGGGGATACATTCATGAGGGTATGTATATCGACAATTTTACTTTTGTTGTTCGAATGTTTTATGCCAACATGTATGAGTGTAAAATGGATCGTTGTAGCTTCATGACTCGAATTGGCAATCGAGTTTTTGAAGTTAACAGGGGAGTAATTGTTCAAATACTTTAGAGCCATGTTCTTGACTTTACTCTTCCACAAATTGAAAGAAGACGTCCATCAGATAACAGACTTGCTAAGGGGGTACTTGGGTTTAGTCCTAAGTAGAAAGATGGAAAGGCTCCTATTAATGGAATTAGCCTTGATCTAAAGGTGCTTGGAATTCTAGTTGCTCACAATCTCATTCCTTGCACTTTAAGCAAGGATAAGTGGAACAAAGATATGTTTGAGCTAGTCTATCACTTTCTCACAGAAAAGAAGCCAATCGACTTCTGTGGTACCATCATTAGACAAATGATCAAGATCTCCGAGAACAAACAGAGAAGCATCGGATTCCCCTGCTTGATTACAGAAATCTGCAAGAGGCACAAGGTTGGCATGTTTAGACCAAGGGGAGAAGGACCAAAACCCTTCCATCAGAAGAGTATTGACAAGATTAAAAGATCGGGTCAGATGGTCGGACAGGATCCTTGCACAACACAACTTGAGGCTCGAGTCCACAGACTCCAAACCAAGTGCGATGGATATGCCCTAGCAGTTGTTGATCCATACACTGCTTCAAGTATGTTTCGGATCATTGAGGAGCACACCATCCCAACTGGTGACGAGGATATGGAGTGATTTATTTCATTTATTTATGATTTTGTTTAAACTTTGCTTTGTGTTGTAAGAACTATTTTCATTTGAACATCGTCTGTATTAACTTTAATACTCCTTGATGCTTTGTTGCTTGAAGTTTAAATTTAGCATTTGTGCTTATGCTTTATTTATGAAAAACGTTCCAGTATACAGAAAAAAATCACAAGAGACTTCATGTTAAACTTTGGTTTATCCAATTACAAACATGGTCTCATAAATCTCGGGAGAGACTCACATGACAAAGGAAAGATTAACGTCGGTAAAAATCAAAAGTTATGCTTTTTCTCACGATCAAGAAACTTTTGATTATATGATTTTTAGGGTTTCCATAAGCTCAAAAAACATATACACTTTTCCAAAAAAATCTAAGGAAAGGAGATTGTAAACAAAGAAAACTGGATACATTAAATTGTGTGTCCAAGTTAGGCTTTGTAGTTGTTCTTCATTGAATAACACCACATGGGGGAGAGTTCTTAAATGAGCTTGCGCTTAATAACAAATATTTTTGGGGAGCGTGGATGTGGAATATTAGGAGTAAAGTGTATCTATATTTCTCCAAAGATGAATCAACTTAGAAATCCTCGTTCTGGTTTCCTAGTTATGTCATCTTAAACTTGATATGCGAGTACATCCTTGACTTGACTATCTCTATGGACTTGAAACCCTAAGTCTCAACTAGTTTGCCATATTTTTTTGACAAATAGGGGGAGAATACATATGGTTTCTTGTTCTTGTGGTTCATAACCATAGGGGGAGAACACTGTATTGCTTACTTAAGTACTTTCTCGAAAGTATCAAGTAAGGGGGAGTAATTTGGGCTTCATACCAATCTGGCAAAAAGAGGTATAAAGATTAAGGGGGAGCTTCGTATGAAGAATGAGTGGAATCACTTTATAAGTTTTGGTACACAGACTTTAAAGTTGCTCTGATTCTTACTCTTTGCACACACAACATGTGGGATTAGCATATTAACTCATGTAAGCTCGAGTGTACCTTTGTGGTTGTTTGAGCTGGATATGCTGTGGTGTTTTCTACGATTTTTCAACAGGAGTTAAACAAACACATTAAGACACAAAGGAGAAGTTGAAGAATTCAAGAAATCAAGACACATTTGGGTTAGATCTTTATTGTATATCTTTTGAATCCATATGTAAATTGGTTTTGTCACTAAAATTGACAACGGGGGAGATTGTTAGGGCATTGTCCGGTTAAACCCACTAGCGTTGGTATGTCAAGCTGGTTGTCAGTTTTATGTGTCAAAACACAATTCTTGATTTAGCTTACCAGAATTTAGATTTCGGAATTGGGATATAGACAAAGTAGTGGAGACCTTTAAGACGAAGACATTGAATATAAAGAAGACATCAAATATTCTTCATCGATAAAAGGTTAGTAGGAGTTATGACTTTTATGAAAATTCTTCTATTCTACTTATTCTATCTTTCGAAATAGTCGGCTACTTTAGTAGAGTTATAGCGATTGAGATTTTGTATTCTTATATACATAACTATGAGTAAGGATACAAAATGCATGAGATAAATTCGATACCCTTTCCAGTGCAATGGTTTGCTTGCAGATCACATGTAGGAAACAAATGAATCTAAAGGAGTACTCTAGAGCAGAGTCATGTAGATTATAGATGAGGGCGTAATAACACGTTTAAGTACTGGCCCAGCCAGAACTTCCAGCGGATCCAGTTAAACTCTACTCTGAGTGACGGCAGTTCACGAACCGGTTCGTGAACAGTGGCACTGAAAATTTCTTTTGTATCTCAAAACATTGATTTGGACACGTACATGTACGTGAACATCAGATTCAATGAATTTGGCCGGAATTCAGACGGACGGTTCACGAACCGTCCACGTGGATATTCTTCTGGAATTTCATGCGGGTTAAACATCTGACTCCTTTATCTCTTAGTTGGACTTATGCTCATCATAATATCTTTTGTGGTCTATCTAATGAATCTCAATGAGTCAATAAGATAAGCTCTGGTTTGTTGGATCTCTATCTTGAAGTGTTTTTTAGCTAACAAACACTTGGCAGATACATGTATTTCTTATTGAGATAAATCTAGGGTTTCTTTGTGTGCAAGCCAAGTAACGGGTTCGTTTACGCTGACACTTGCTAACTTCTAGGTTAAGAAACTAGTTGTTTTATTCTGAAGCAACCTATCTTATTGAATTCTATAAATAGAGGGTTAAAGAACGAAAACCAAAAGCATCAAGCATACGTGAATTTTCTCTGTGGAATTGATCGTAAACTCTTTACACTTAGGTGTAAGCTTGTTGTGGTATAGTCATCCTCTATTAGGTAGCAGTTTCTCAGTGGGATTTACCTAACGACTATAAAGACTTCTCTTGAGAGTTGGGAAGCACAGGTAGGCGATAACATACCTTTGTGGTTGTTATCGGATTAACCTGAAACCTTGGTAACCTGATCACGTTCTTGTCTATTTTATAGCCCTTCTCTTCTGTAATAAGGCTATTCAAGAACCGATACGTTACATACAAGGTTCAAAGGAAGCGACGCACGGCTGTACTCGGTGTTGGAAGACCTAGTTAGCTCCAGTTATATAAGTTTCTCAAGTGATTTTTTTTACAACCGAGGTAGAGACAAGTTGAGCATAGTTTACTTAGTTTACTGTCAGCCCCCGTTTGTAAGTAGATTTCCGAAAGACCTGGAGCAATCCGAATGAAGTCACTTGACGTATGTTAAACTGAAGAGGACAGTTCGAAACATACAATTAGTAATTAAGGTTTCAAAGCTGGTATTGTAAGCCTTTAACAGCGGTTAAAGAAACTCTTAGGCCTGTAAAGGACGTCAGCTAGGGGAATCAAATGCGTGATGATCTGTGGGGGATCTAGAGACGTAAGGAGTGCGACAGTAGCCAATTCGCTTGGAGGGCTTGATTTGGTCTCTGCTACATCCCAGACCGAAGTCTTATAGTAGGCTAGTGTTTGTAGACCGTTAGTAGTGTGTGGTGTTCAATCTGGATGAGGTCCCGAGGTTTTTCTACAGTTCGTAGTTTCCTCGTTAAAAAAAATCCCTGGTGTCTTGTGTGCATTATTTTCTGCATTATATTCTCTGATTATATAATTAAAGCAAACACATGAAGTACGTTATTAATAACCACCGAGTTGGTCCATAATTCATCTAGGGATTTGCCAAGCTTTATCTTGAGTTGGACAGATCACTTGTGATCCCACTCTGGTTATCAGATTTGGATATTGATTTTTGAGATCGTCCATATCTTACCATAAGACTCACGAGCTCAAACGAAAGGTTGGTTGTATTTTGGTACCCCTGCTTTTTCACAAACAGTTTGTAGATTTTGAAACCTAAAAATGGTTACCTCAGAATGCGTATTTTCGAAGTTCAAACTCTATCATTTTGATTTGTGCTTCAACGAATTAATGAATCTGATTTCTCAGTTTGAAGTTTGAACTCGTTTATCTTCAATGTACAACTAAGTTGGTTTGAGTCATAGTCAGAAATATGGTTCGTCGCTCTAGTTAGTAGGCACATGATTTCTGATCAATATTATACGTGATTAAATCTTCGTATGGATATACTACTCGATCAAGTATTCATTTGATTTATCATTTGATGTTTTGATTTGAATTCTTGGATATCATTAACGTGGTCATCTATATTGGAATCGAGAATTCAGAAGATTCAACATTTTGTTATTACTCGATGAATCATGCACTGTACTTTAATGGTATATCTTTTTGCTGATTCGGAATGTCCATTGAACCTACGTGTTCACTTAAGCTTAACACACAAGGCTTGACCTCGTCTTCCATGATACGTTTATGCGGAACGTTAAGCCACGTTGGACCAGATCCCACTTCCACCTAGGATCGTTCAGGCCCGTCCAGCAAAGCCTAGGAAGTGATGTCAACATTATCAAAGTTGATGACGACATTGGGAAGTAATAATACCTTAAGGAGATTTTCGAAACAAAAAGACACGTTTTCGAATTGAGCTCTTTCCCAGGGAGCATATTTGGTAAGCATCATATTTCGAATTAAATGAAATATCCAAATATGCCTTATGAGTATTATTTGCTTTAATTGTGTTAGAGCATTGCTCGGTTGAACCCACTGATGTTGCTATCTCAAGTCAGTTGTCAAGTTTATGAGACAAAAACACAATCCTTGATAAGTTTACTCTACAACCTCGGACTAGGATAATTTTAGGTAATCGAGACAAAGACTGATAAAGAGGAAGACCGGAGCTTACTACTTGATAAATCATAACGTCCTCGTTGAAGGTTAGAAAGGTTTTTCCTTTCCGTATAATTTTTACCATTTCTATCATACCAATAGTCTATGATGTTGTTTATATGATCTGAAGTATTCTAGGATTTTCGCCTTTGCAATTGTCACACTTGTGATAATATGTATAGGTAGAGTATGTTGAGTTGCCTCTTGAAATGACCCCAACGGTGAACGCGTACATATGTTGCTTTTGGCATTTCAGAGAACGAGCTAAGTCTGTATGAACGTATACATACAAGTTCAAGAATTCTCTTGAATTCTCATGAACTCTATAAACTGCTCTATGAACGCGTTCATATAAGCCATGCGAAAAACTTCCAACATCCATATCTTGAAGTTTTCGGTCTAGGGATGATTAGTTCTCGGACTTGTCGTGACTTGGCCCATGGAATTCAACAACTTAATCCAAGCGATGTTCAAACTAAGTATTTGGAACAGAAGTCGCAAAGCGATGTCCAAACAAGCATTGGACCAGAAGTCGCAGACCTTCAAACAAGGTTGAGTCTTCTTTAACTTTTGGCTTAGTCCAAAGTTCTTAAAAGATTGAGAATGGGTATCCAAGCTATGGACTTTCCTAGTTCCGGAACTTGCTTGAGCCCTACTCAAGGTTACTTAAACTTTAAGCAAAACCTCCCTTAGTGATCACTATAAGTAGATGACCTTCTGCAAGATACAATCTCAATCCTCTACACATATGTGTATCCTTGCATAAATGTTGGTCGTCATCTCGAAGTCCTTTTGGACTACGACTATTGAAAGACTTCACTTGATGATCGTGAAACACAGGTCGGAAGTCAAATTCCATCCTGTATCTTGGGTCGATTGAAATCTTTCAATCTTATCACGACCAAGATTTGATAGAAACTTCGTAAGGTAGATCTTGTATCGTAAACCCTAGAAGTTCCCAAACGCAAATTCATGAACTAGGTTTCATACTAAGTTCGTCTCGCGTTTGGAGGTAAAGTTGTTTAGGCTAGATCAATAATCCCTATTCAATTTATCGATTTCCATTAACCTTGATTTTAAGTCTAAAGGAAATCACAATCGTATTCTTGTTTGATTACTTGGATACTCTTAGGCGTCATGTTAGAGGCAGGGTAGCGCTAGTCTTCACGAAGGGAAGTGAAGCAACTCCTAGGCCTGTAAAGGACGTCAGCTAGGGGAATCAAGTACGTAGGCTACTGCGGGAGCCAAGAGACGTAGGAGCACATTGGTAGCTGAATTGCTTGTAGGGTGAATTCAGTCTCGATACAGTCCAGTCCGAAGTCTGAGAGTAGGCTAGCATCTGTATACCGTTCATACTGAGGCTGTTCACATATGGACGAGGTCCCGGGGTTTTTCTGCTAAGTTTGCAGTTTCCTCGTTAACAAAATTCTGGTGTCTTGCATTACTTTTCCCTTCCGCATTATATTTTTCCTGATCAATATAATAGAAGTAATTGCAAGTTTGTTGATTCATAACCTTTGAGTGAATCCATCTCTATTGAGATCTACGAGAACTACGTTCTTGTTAGGGTTCGGTTCTCTGAACCATACTCAGGTTGTTGTTTGAAAATTGATTTTTGAGATCGTTCAAACAACCGTAATCAACTAGGTTCACGAAAACAAAAAGTTGGTGGTATATCTCGGTATCCTCGCTTATTCAGTTGGTATCAGAGCCGGCAAACACCTTAAAGGACGTAACTGTCTGTGTTTGACGCTTTCGTGAACTATGAACACACATTCTGCCAATGTACATGTTCTACCAGTCTTTGATGGCACAAATTATGGTGGAAATCTGCTATGCGGTCGTTTCTACAATCTCGAGACTTTGACAGTTGGGTCTACGTGATTGATGGATACAGACCACCTGTTCTTACTCGCATAAGAAACCAGGCGAGTATGACAAAAACGACAGAGCCAAAGCTAAAATTGAAGCTGATGCGCTTAACGCCATCATTCACGCCATAAATCTCGAGCTGCATTATCATGTGGAAACATGTGAATTTGCTAAAGATGCTTTGGATATTCTGAAAACAGTATACGAAGGTAATACTGCGGAGAAAGAAGCAAGACTTCAAAATCTCATGTCTGATTGGGAAAATCTCTGAATGTCTGATGAAGATACCTTTACAGAATTTGAGCACAAACTCTCCGAAATCGTGAACGCCTCTCTATCACTAGGGAAAACTATCGAAGAAAGAGTTATTGTACGAAAAACTCTAAGGTCCCTTCCTCCCAGATATGATTCAAAAAAACATGCCATCCAAGAAAAACATGGATATGACATATCAAGAGATGATTTGGTTTCTAAACTAAAAATCTTTGATTATGAGCATCAAAGTAAATTCATATCCCTAAAGGCTCAGACCCCTGAGAAACCTCTTGATAACAATTCTGATTCTGACTTGAATGATGAGCTACTTTCTCTCATCACTCAATTGTTAAGAAATAAAAGGAACCCACGTACTTTTTCTTCTCACAACCAAAAACAGAATTGGGAAAATACAGAGGATTTACCATAGTGTTTTAAAAGCACTTGTTAGATTTTTTGTAACACAAGAGGACCCTTTATTTATGATTTATGAAAAAATAGAAAAAGAAAATAGAATTTATCTTTATCTGGGAATTTTTTATCTCTCCTGATTGCCCTAACAAAGACTACTATGATAATTAAAAGCCATCAACACAACTCTCGACTGTCCAGAAGAGGAACGCTTGGGGCTTACTCCTTTGCATAAGGATCTCTATATACATTCATCTTGCTTATGATTAAGTGATCAACATGATGATATCCATCAAGATAAGCAAATCTGTCTCTTGACATAAAAAATCACTCTGCTTCAAAAAGATCTTGAAAAAGAACGAATTGAACATAAAACAGACAGGGAACGATTCATGCTTGAATTGTCAAACCTTGAGTCTCGTATTCAGAACTTTGAAAGACATTATCTTTCTAGTATAATGTATCTTCATGACGTTGAAACTCAATAGTTAAGAGAAGATAACCTTGTACTCAGGAACAGATTAGACAATCTGTCTATTTAAAGGGAGTTCTCTCTGGAAGTGAAAAAGTGAATAATTGTAGAACTTCTCCAAAGAAGTTGTCTCACATGAGACCCACTTGTGATCTTCGATTTCGACCTACAGTTATTGCTTCTGTTAAAAAACCTTCCTCACCTAAGACTGTAAAGAAATGGGTTGAGAATAGGCATGTCAAACAGATCATAGAGGATAAAAAGCCTGTCCACACTGGTTTTCAGAAAAATATTAACTTGTCTCTTTCAAATTGCAGAAAAATTATTCATTCCATGGAGACGAATCTATCAGACATGATTCAAAAGACTGATAAACCAGGTATGTCCTCTACTAACAGCTCGTGGATCCTTTCTAAAAGAAAGAAGAGAAGTACGAAGTCCTATAAACAGAACCTTAGTGTCCCCTTCTCAATAAGAGATAGGACTCTCGCTATTGGTAATCCTTGTAGCGAGAAAAAGTCTAAAATAGGATTCTTTATAAAAGATTTTTTATATAGTGCATAAACAAATATTTACCTATTATCTAAATAAGACAATAATCTATCATCTCTTACACTTGTTGAGTAATGATCTCCAAAAGAGATGTATCCACGCTCAAAGGATTATGTGATCCTTTGTCCTGATGGTTTATGATCACCAATGTTGTCATCATAATTGTCTTACAGCACCTATCTTAGGTCTCCTGAAAATGCAGTGAGCCGAAACAAGACTTTATAATATAAAGGTGTTATCACATCATATTAAAGGGTCCAAAATGTAATGACTCGATGTGAATGTCAACACCTCTTGTGCTACTTCTAGAATTTCCCCTGCCTCTGTCTCCTAAGGCAAGAGTCGAGAACAGGATCCATGAGAATCACTATTAGAAAGCCAAAAGGAATATATGCTCTAATAATCATATTGTTGACATTTTAAACTTATTTGAGGTAAAAAATTGTCTTATCAGATGTACCCGTGTGGTCACACTATGCTTAAAAAATGTCATTTTTTACCTCAACAAAACTGTTGTTTAAAGGACGTTCGCAACTTGTTATGAACGCAAAACCTGTCCCTTGAAAATCCTAAACTCTGTATCTGAACCTTATATAAGGTAGAGTAGGAAGGGTTATTCGATCAGTCCAAAAGAAGGAATTCTTTTCTCT
>JAJJMA010194875.1:0-11700 GCA_023529015.1 Papaver nudicaule | reverse complement strand
ATCATAACTTCTTGAGTGGTAACTATGGTTATTAATCAGCAGAATGACAATACCAACACTAATTTATCTATGTTTTACGCATGGAACATTTATATTTTGAGTTTCTTCCCTACTCTCTCAACCATTAACCCTAATACTCATCACTCTTTGTGTTTTCTTTTTGGTGGTTTACTCTACAGCCGTTAGTTGTTGATGATAATGGTCGTGATGGTAGCGGCGGTGGTGGAGAAGGAATTGAAATCTCCATTAGTCGATTCATCTGCTTTCTTAATGATTCACAAATTAAGTGATGAATGATGGTGATGGTAAGCCCTAACTCTTATTTTCATTGATATTTTCTTTGCAACGATTTTTTCTACAACCCTGTATTTGTATCATTTTGATTTTTCTATCAAACTCTTTAATTACGGCTTTTAATGGTTCTTATAAAATCATCGTTTTTTTTTCCAGAATGAAATTGATTGAACATTGATCGGGTTGTACGCTCTTCGTTCATATATATATCCTCACTAGAACAAATTTTCAACCTTTCCATCATAATGTTCCTGTCCACAACAAATTGAGCTTCTAAAATCAAAGGAGGAATTATCTGGAATTAACTCAAAATGAAAAATAGGAAGAAAGAACTAGAGAAAAAGAAAGAAGAGCGGAGGAACTTCGGCTATAGACTTTTTTAAAGTTCTTGAGTATCACTGAAAGTAAGTGGGTGTTTTACATGTTTCCTGTAGAGTTGACAACTGCTAATTTGTTGCAGCCCCGTTCATTTGTCGAGCTCTATGTTTTATATTATTAGACATGCATGTGCGATACTGCAACTTCACAACTAGGCTTGCAGGCGGTTTCTTTTTAATAGAAAATGTCTTAATTCATTCTGAGCATTTATATAATTTTCTAATTCATAGAAGTGGCTTGAAACCAATTATTTTGCAGTAAGGAGGAAGCTGGAATGAAGACTGCAAAATTGAAAGAAGAGAAAGAGGTTCAGGATAGGCAAACAGCAAGGCAAGGGAAGATTGTCGGATCAAAGAAGAGCGTACCAGTCTAAAAAAGTTTTTAAATAAGATGCAAGATGAACATCAGGAATCCAAGTTAGTTAACATCATTGCTCTCCTTTATTTCATATGATCTGGTATTAGTTAGACTACTCCGCGTATCTTCTTTAGGTGAATGCACAGACTCCCCACTATCCTGGCCTGTGTTGCTTGGTCTAGGGATGGTAGCTTTTCATGGCTGCATTACTAAACAAGCTGCTTGAATATTGGTGGAGTAGATGCTTTTTTATCATCCTTTTTCTTCAAAGGCACTATAGACTTGCTTGGACTTCTGTTATAGTAAACTTCCCTCTTTTCTGTCGGTCACTAAAAGAGTAGAAACTTCATCTTGCAGGAATAAATATGATATTTGAAGTTCAAGATTAGGGGAGTAGAAAAAAAGTTGCTTGATTTAAAGGCTGATAAGTATGAAAATGAATGTGATGTAAGATTATCCATGCCGCATAACAGATCTCTGTAGGCCTACCCAAGTCAAGTAAAACCTTGCTGTTACTGTCACCATGGGTATATTTATGGATGCTTTCGTGGTTGAGGATGAACATACATGAAAAGAATGTAGTAAGGTATGTCGTATGTGTGTTAGTTTGTATTTGGCCATTTTACTTTTACGTGTTGCTTCAATCACGATTCTGCAACATTAGATCTTTAGTCTTCATGAGGTAAAGTAAAATGGTAATTATGTTATTCGCAGCGCAATTTTGATTTCCATTCCTTATGCATTTGGCTGCATCTTTTTGCACACTTACACTGATCCTTTTTGTGAAAAACATAACTGAATGTTGAATTTTTCGTGTCTTATATCAAAGAAATCTCCGCCAGGATCTGCACTTCTCCTTGCTACTAACTCGAGATTTGTGTTTTCTACAGAGCTTTACACCAGAGAAATGTAGTGGGAAGAAAATTTTTCATGATCCGAGCAAAGGATCTCTTAATTATTTAAGGAGGACTGGAGGTACTTCGGAGCTTTGACTAGAGAAATGTGGTGGGGAGAAATGTTTCATGCTCGGAGCAAAGGTCTCTCTAACTGCTGGTGTTCTTAATCTACAAGTGGTCTTAATTTTGTCTCAATTTGCAGGTGGCTGAACGATATCTGTATGTTGGCTCGAAATCAATGGGAAGCTTGAAACACAGGCCACAAAAAGAAAACATTTATTTTCTTAGTGGAAACTTTCTTAAGGTTCGCACTGTAGTTGCTTTGGGTATTCATAAGTTTGTATGTATACATATCACTAATTTGGAAATAGTTATTGTATTTTATCGACACTACAGATTTTTCTCGGGTTTTTAGAAAATTGTTATCATTAAATATTTTTATGTGAACTAGAACTTTCGGTGAAATGTAATGAGTGGTAGACTCGAGCACTGCATAAGCCGTGTAACTGGATATACAAGGAATATGCATGTATGTTTACGTATGCGTGGTATACATTTTCACGGTAGACTTTTAGAAGTTGGTTGGTTCCTGTTTTGACTTATTCACTAATGCTAATTTAATGCAGGATATAGTTTAGATATACCCTGTACTTTCACCTCAAGCCTTACTCCAGCACCATCGAACTAAGCAATGAACATGCTACTTTTCAGGTGAATCTCTTATTATAGTTTCTTTATTTTCGATAATTATTGTATGATTTAATCAGGTTGGTTCATGACTGCAGTATGTACTGCTAAGTATTAAATAAACTGCTGTCTTAGCTCAACTGGCAGAGCACATGGTTTTCAGCCATGTAGTTGTGGGTTCGACTCCCACAGACGGCTTAGTAATTTCGTTGACACAAAGCTTATCAAGTTGTCAAGCCATGCGATACGTAAAGGGGAGAAACAGAGATGAATGCTAAGGTCTGTGACTTTGGCCTCTCTGAGCAAGTGTCAGCGGCAGATGCAAGTCATTTGACCATTGTGGTAATGGGCATTGTTGGTTAAATCGATCCTAAGTGTGTTCTCCTCAAGAAAAAGTTGTTAATTTTTCTAAGCATGATCCATAAAAAACTTGCTCTCTCTTTTATGTGCAGATACTACTCAACCCAGCAGTTATAATGAGAAATGTGATGTCTACAGCTTCAACGTTGTGCTCTTGGACCTTATGTGTGTGTAAGAACCCCTGACTCATGCTGCTTTCTAATTACTTACAACTTGGTGCTATGGGTAAAATCAGAATCTTTTTTTTCCTACAAAAAGTTTCAATACTTATGATGTAATTCCATTGGGCGTGTCGCAAAGTTGCCGTTTTGAAGTAGTGTTACTATATAATCTACTTCAAATTCGGTCCAGTTCATTTGTTAGATCCCCATGAGTCCACGACCTGTTTCAACCAAAGACAGAATAGTCCATTCGCTGCAATTGTTTGTTTTACCTATGCTACAGGGATCCAATATTGATGTCCCATTTCAGGAATCCTAATTCCTGAAAACTGCTCCTTTTAAATTTCATGTATTTATTGAAGTTACTACTGATCTTTGATTATCTAATAGCTTTGTAGATACATTTTTTGCTTGGTACATGTATCTAAACCAAGACAAAATTAACCCAGTAGACTTTTTCTACGGCCTCGGGTGCCTAATAATTTGGTAGTAAATATGAACCCGTGCAACGCACGGGCTTACCACTAGTTATTAATAATATAATAGGAGTACTTTTTAAAGCTCCCACATTCATTCTCCCATCAAACTCGAATATTAGAGCTCGCGGTCCCACCATAGGTTTCTCGACCAATCAGAACATTTCGACGTTCTGGGCTGGGAGAATTTCGCCGGACAATGGATTAGGCCCGTCTAGATCGAGGGTGTTTTCGTGAAACCCCGTGTTTTTTTAGGTTGCGGAATTTCCTCTCGACTGGCGAAACAAAAAAAAAAAAAAAAAAAAAAAGAAAAAAACGGCCTCACCATCTCGAGTTCTCTTCATCTTCTCCTCTCTTCTTCTAAATTACAGCTCCGCGCGATTGATCAACTTAGGGTTTTTGTGCAACCTTTTTAGGGTTCTTGCTTGATACAGTAAAACGATTAGGCATTAAAGTTTAGATGTAGTTTTTCTAATTCCAAGGATCGATTGAAAAAATTGAGGGTTTTCTTATTCGAAGGCTTGATTGATGAAATTGAAAACCCTAAAATTATCTTGGATTGTTATCAAAGATCTTTTTCCGATATCTAATTGACGTGGTTAGTTTTTTTTACAGGTTATGAATATTTTCCTGCGTTGATTATGTTCCTTAGGTAATCTCTTGCTCGGCATAATTTTTTGTGTCAATTTCTTGGTTGCCTAATCTCATCAACTAACTCATAATTGTAATTTCTTTCAAGGAAAATGGGTTTATGATAACTCATATCCACTTTATGATTCATCACAATGCCCTTTCATAGATCCACAGTTTGATTGTCAAAAATATGGTATACCTGATAAACTTTACCTTAAATATAGATGGAAACCAAATGATTGCAATTTACCTAGGTACTACTTACATTTTCTACACTTCTTTCTGTTTTGGTACTTTTGTTTGTTGCAGATTTGTTTTTTGTTATGAGGAAAAAGTTTGATTAAATGGGTTTTTGTTTTTGCTTAAAGGTTTAATGGTTTGGATTTCCTATGGAGATGGAGGGGGAAGAACATAATGTTTGTTGGTGCCTCATTGGGTTCAAATCAATGGCAATCGTTAACATGCTTGATTTACGCTTCAGTACCCAAATCAAAGACTATAGTAGTCAGAACAAATGCTCTGTCCTCAGTCACGTTCGTGGTCAGTGTCTCTCTCTTTCTCTAGCCACCATGGATGGACGTAGAATACGGGTCTTTGTTATTTCCATTGGTCCATCATCAACAAAGTTTTCAAAACCATCTACATTTTCTGCTATACATTTATAATAATAGTATCCAGGTATAACCAAGATTGTCTAAAATTTGATTACAGGATTATAAACTGAAAATTTCCCTCTTTCATACACCGTACATAGTAGATATGGTTAAGGAGGAAGTGGTTTAGTTTTGAACTTTGGTTCGATCGTGCATGGTAGATCATGGAAGAAAATGGATGTGTTGATCTTTAACTCTTGGCATTGGTGGACTCACCGTGGAAGAACCCAACCGTAAGTTCTTTGGTGCTCATGAACTCAATGATTGTGATGTTGATCATCAACATTAATAGTCTAATGGCGTTGGTGTATCTTTGCAGATGGAACTACATCACAGACGGGAACAAGTTGTACAAAGACATGAATCCTTTGGTTGCTTTTTACAAAGGAATGACAACTTGGGCAAGATGGGTTGACAAAAACATTGATTTTTCTAGAACCAAGGTCTTCTTACAAGGGATATCTCATGTACATTACGAGTAAGCGTTCTCGAGTATTATAAGTAGTTTCTCAGATTATTAGACACTAACTTCATACTTGATTAATTTGGGACTGCCCTGATACCTTCACGATTTTTATGCATTTTATTTTCTATAGAAGTGTGATCATTATCTCCAAGCATCAAACCATTTTAAAATAGGTAATTTTTACTTATATATGAAACCAGATTCAATAAGCTGACCAGTATCAGAATATACAAAAAATCAAACTTTCATAACCTGTGCATCGGATTATTCATAAATAATAATCTTGAAATCGAAAGTGATGTCAGGGTTATGTATTTGAGCAAGATATAAAGGTAACTACATGAAATCCCTATATTTGTTCTGTTTGTAGTCTGATGTTTTGATTTAGCTTTCTTTGAGACTTTCAGTATCCGATAGACTTCAGATAAATCTGTTTTCAGGCTGACACAGTACCTGGCCAGATAATTTTTTAGGTGATTTGATTTTGAAGCTCTTTCGAAAGCATTATGTTATGGTTTGGTAAATTCTTAATTGGGATTATTAATTTTTATTTGCTTAAGCATGTACTGCTGATTTGTTGGGTTAATCATGATGCAGGTTCTAACCATTGTGTTTTTTTGTAGAATTTTGGCGGTGAGGCATAATCAGAAAAATGGACCGCTAATTTCCCTGCATTAATCACTGCTCCTGTTTATGTCTTTACATATGTACATTAACGATTTGTTTGCATACCTGTTTAATGGGCACAATCAACAACATCAGTGCCAGATTCTTGGTCGTTTTATGCACAGTAGGTGATTACTTCGGATTGTAGTCTTCAGATTGATTTGAACAATGGTTGTGAGTCATTGCTGATTCTATTGATTTAGTTTAGGATAGATGGGGCGGATAAAATAGGAGGATGTTATACGAAAACATAGAATAGTGATGAACTGGTGTAGTTAGTTTTATGTCTTCAAATAACAACCTCCTGTTTCCCCTGTTGTTATTTGGGTGTGCTTGCGGAATTACTTGGATTTTACTTTCAGAAAAGATTTTTTGCCTTTGCAACACACAAAAAAACGCTCACGGTATGGTCTAAATTTTACAATTGCTCTCTGTGTTTGTTTCATGGAATTTTCTGTTATGTGTAGTTTATGCAGTTTGGTATACGATCAAATCATGAAATCTCTCTGAAAACGACCTTTTTGTTAAAATTGTGTAATTTCTCTGTGTTTTTCCATCTAATAGGACTGTAGAGGCCGTACGAGAACTATAAGGTGATCTATCCTTAATTTTTGTGTTTGTTGCTCTGATATTTGTTGACCATGATTTTTCCGTGTACGTGTTTATGGCGAATGCGGGTTGAAAACAATCACCCAAAGATAGTATGTTGCAATTCACAGTTGAGGAATTTCGTATTGAGGCATAGCTTTAAAATGTTGTACTTCTATGTATCAATTACTGTTTATGAATCCTTTTGTTTTTGTTCTTTGTACAATGCCCAATTTGTACATTTTTTTTTGTGTGTACATGGTGATGAATATTAGCACTGTCAATAACATCAGTGTGGAAAATAGATTAACCAAGGTTATTAAATAAATTGGATGGTTTATTGGGCTTATTCTATGAAACTTATTGTTAAAAATGGTTTTTTAGGTCTTTGAATAAGGGTCTGGCTCAAACTATAGAACTGGGTGTGTTGCTGACATACTATCTTTGGGTGATTGTTTTGGAGAATAAAAGTGAGATAGTGCCGATTTGTTCCAACAGGTCTCGCTGATGCAGTGGTAAGGACATTTATCAGTAGTATATGATTGGTGGTGAATCAATGTAGAAATTGTTGCATGTGCGATTTTGGAATTCAGAGCCTGCTACAAAGCCTTACCGACATAGCATGTATGCATGCCCATCTTGGTTTCGAGCTTTTCCTTTTTCATTCCTTTTTAAAAGAAGTTGAACATGTGCATATATGCTCCTCAAATTATAGGTCTTATGCATTGATTAGTTTATCATAGATTGAGGATATTGATCCTCAGTTTAGGCAGGCATGCATCTTATGACTTAATATTCCATTTTTGAGGTTTTAAACTTTGGTATCCTTCTTACGCAAGCATTAATTGGGTCTGAGTATGAAGTTGCTGCTAACTTAATAACATCTCGGCTTGCTTTCATCTTCAAGGATGGGTGAATGCAGTTAGTGGAGATTATTTGGCTGAGTGTACGTAGCTTGGTTGCTAACTCATGCAACAAGGTTGTTGCTGTTTTAAGTGCACCAATCATATATTTAACTGCTCTCATTTCATCCATACAAAAGGCAACATTAAAACCGATACGTATGTGTGAATAGATGTGAATAGTGGAGAGACATATGATGTTGATCGAAATGAATGGGTAGTAAGCTCACTACATAACCTATTATCATTCTTTAACCTTTGATATCCCAAAATTGATCTTGCGAAGTTTGGTGATGGTTTGATTGCATTGTCTATCATTGTGTTTTTGCAGGTGACAACTCCTTTATTTTGAGACAGTAGAAAGGGATGATTCACTGAATTGGAGATAAAGAAGAGCGAGCTTACGTAGGTACATGCACATCCTTTTGCTTAGTTTGAACAATATACTAACGTCTAAGGAAGTGGTAAGGGACAATGGTGGATATCCTAAATTGTACATCTTGATTACTTTGAAGGAAGTGAATATATTTTAATCTCAACATCTTACTAGGAATTTCATTATATGTGTGATTTTGGTAGGCTTCAGCAGAATGGATCTGGCGTACCCTCATTTCTATTGTTCCATCAGGTCTATTTTCATAAGTCCTTTTGCAAGTCCTTTTGCAATTTGGGAATGTTGTGACCTATTTTTATTCATTAGAGCTAAGCTTTTTCGTTTCAATGTTTTACATACTGTTGCAAGTTGTCTTGGACTTGTAGTTTCCTTGGGGAGGGAGGCGTACCCATTCAGTGTGCAGCATGAGCAGACAACTCTGAAAATTCTCACGGTCAAGCTTCTCTTAGATGACCTGCTTACCCAAGTACTCTCTCTCTCTCTCTCTCTCTCCTAAGCTTGGTGTCTCTTTGTTCCCCTGAATCATTCTCACTGAAGTGACATTGTGCTAAATCACATTGTAGTTCCCACATGCTTTTTAGGACATCGTATTTTGCTATCTTAGCTCAAATGGCAGAGCGCATGGTTTTCAACCATGTAGTTGTGGGTTCAACTCCCACAGATGGCACATTAATATTAACTGTGCGCCAATACTTGGTTAACATAGCACGAGGCATTTACCTATTGTTGGATTACCGGAGGCATGTGTCCAGACTAAAATCATATACATATCTAACCGAGATTCAGTTGGATTGTTTCGTTTTCACCGTGAGTTGAATGTCCTGACAATAAATTGAACTTGGGTATTAGGGCTTCGTGCTAGACAATCCATGTGTGGTAATGTTCAGGCAATGTTGTGCACATGAAATGACCAGAATAACACTACTAGGCTACAATTTAAGTCCACTGTATGGTTCTATGATGCATGGTTTTCCTGAATGTAGCCATATCATATCTAGCAAGGGATCTGACGGCGAAGATCTGCCTAGGTAAATCAAGAAATTCCCAAATAACTTTCGATTGAAAAAATACATTAAGAGAAAGAGGTGAGAAAACATTACAATCAAGACCTCATTCAAGCAGGTCCAAATTCGATCTCTTCCAGCTTCATCTGCAATCTCATTTCTTTTCTACAATCATTATCTTTCTAAACTCACTGATTTCGGTTTTTCTTTTTTGGAAAAACACGGGGTATGAATGAGGCCTGTAAAACCCAACCAGAAAATAAAAGTGTTGTCTGGAGCCCGTGCGAACGCACGGGCTGTTACACTAGTATTGTAAAAAAGTAACTATGAATTTCTTAAACCTCATATTTTTTTTACTACTTTTCCCCCATGTTTTTGCAAGATACTGAGAGATATGCTTAGAAGATTAATTTCTTAATCTCTCAGTATGGAATGGATCACAGCCGTCCATAGTTCCTTGGATTAAAAAAAAAAACTACCATCATTTCCTTCTTTCTTCCCTTCCTCTCCGCCTCTCTCGACTGCAAGAAAGAAAGCCCTCTCCTCTCCTCCGACTGTGAGAAAACTCTAAAATCAACAAATATTTCATCGATTTCACTAGGCGTGTTACTTTTTATCCTTTAAGCTTTGAATTTTATGAATTTTAGCCTTCAAAACTCTGTATTTTATGTTTCAAGACTTGAACGTTATTGCAAACTTTGAATTATGTGGTTTTTAAGTTTTTTAAAGTTCTATTTCATGCTTTAAAACTGCTTTATCAGGTGCCGAGGATCAAAATTTTATAGGTGGTTCATGCCAATTTTTGGCAGATTTTTTTAATATAAAATTGGTGGGTAATCCGACCATCCACCTTAATGTTGGGTAGGGTTTTCACCCAATCCGCTGTAAGGGTGGGTAGGGTTTGGGTTGGCAATTTTCAAAACCCACCATAAGGTGGGTTGGCTGTGGGTGAAGGGGAAACCCTACCTACCCGATCCTATGTGCAGCTACAGTAAAATGTGGCCTTTGGTATGTAATTTTAAACGTTAACGTAATAATGGAGATTACACACAATTATTTACATAGGAAATCACATATTTATTGCCATACATATAAATTGCTTTTTAGATTACACACAATATATTCTTGAATGCAATCCATGATATATGATCATTGTGTGTAATCTAAAAAGACAACACGCATCTTATATTGAGAAGGGAATTCTATAATCATTGCTTATAGAATTCAGCATGCTTGAACTTTTTTGAGAAATGTTCTTATAGGGGAAACACAAGCAACATCTATATAAATAGAAAACAACAAGTATTCAGTCAAACAACGAATAAGCTAAAAACTTGTCATATTTCCTCAAATATAAAAGATGAGAAAACTAAATTATGTACCAATAACTCTGAAGCTGCATATAGAATCAACGTAATGCTAATTACTCACTGGAATACCAATAACTCCTTTATTGTCGTCTCAAGTTGTGGGTGGTTCAGTTTCAGGTGGTGGTGGTGGGGTTTCAGGTGTTGGTGGGGTTCAGGTGGAGGTGGTTCAAGAAGGGGTGGTGGAAGTTCAGGTGGTGGTGGTGGTGTATATAGGAGTAAGAGAGGGGTATTACGGTAAATATTTAACATAGTTTTTTGCTTTTTGGTTAACTCGAATAGATTGTGACCAATTTGTAAAATCTAAATTAAAGTATGACTATTTTGTTAATGGCCATAAAGTATGACCATTTTGTAATTGGCCCATATTTTTTCAAAACCTCTTAATTACAATATATCTACCAACGTAGAGGCTGATATTTGTGTGGTCACCAGACTCACCACTATAGTGTTTTTCATTCTCCACTTTTAGAACCTACAATATCCAAAATATCACTTCATACATGTGAACAGCAGAAAAAGTACCACCAAAACATTTAACGTGTCAAATATTTACTGTTGGATACTTAATTTATTACTTTGAGTTATATTCACCATAGTCTCGCTAGTGAAAGTATTTTTTTTTCTTTGCTACATTGGCATGAGCCAAAAAAGAACAAACTGACTCTCCTACAACTCAAGACAACGCTCTGCTTGTGAGGTCAGAGAATAACAATTGGCTAATATCATTAGGGGGCTAGAACCAAACTCCCCCCATCTCCTTTGCAGCTCTTCCTTTTGCAAGATGATCGGCCAGCCTCTCTGTATTTTTGATCAAAAGAGATGTACTCAAACTGCACCTTCAGATCCTCGATTTCATTCACAAGAGCCCTCATTTCCCATGGAATATTCACCTCCTTCTTGCACAATTGAATGGCATAAGTAGAGTCAATCTCCACTTCCAACCTCTGTATGTTGCATTATTTGACTAATAACATTCCATCACGGATGGCCTATACTCAGCGACATTGTTGTCATTCTTGAAAAATTGTTTAGCATAACAAGCATGAAATTCGCCATACTCTCCACGTATAACTCCTCCAATACCAGCCATATCGTGTTGATTGCAAGCACCATCACTGTTAAATTTCACATTGCCACTTCTTGGGAACACCCATGGAACCAATATTTCAGTTGTACCTTGTAGTACCGTGTTCTTTTCCATCACAATACTCTGGAATTACTTAGTTTCTCGGATATCGTCACAAATGGAATTAATAGTTGTTCATGGGTATAATGTTTAATATTACCATGATATGCAAGTATCGGAGAAATTGAAATTTAGGGCAAATTTTAAGTAATAGTTGGATCCATGTAAATTCATGTTCATGATTTTGAGTCTTTGAACTCTGTTTTCTTTTGGATTCTGTTTCTCTGGA